>QVTF01005395.1:0-29027 GCA_003573665.1 Oxygymnocypris stewartii
TATGTGAGACTTTATGAACAGTTCCTCCCTTTGTGTACGGGGTCTATTTGATCCATGTATTTTTGTCTAAATCATTGATCAAATATAAAAAAAATATAGTGCCAGTTTGCACACTGAGGTGCAAATAAATTCAACCAAGTATAAATAGTATCTAACTTTGTGTACATTTACATTAAATAATTCAGCTTTTATCTAAAGCGACTAAAATGAGGACAATGAAACTAACAAAAGAGCAACGATATGTTAGTGCTTTTTATAACAAGATGAATGCAGATAGAATAGAAATTGAATAGAGAGTGCTAGTGTTTATGGAAGAGATGTATGGTAAACAGCCTCTTCCGTTTATGTTATGTCTGGATCTCAAACCCTTGGAAGGGGAAATGGGATTTCTATGGAGTGAAAACATCAAATGCACGCGAGAGATCCACGCGCAATCATAGCAAAGGCAAGTGCATTATTGTTTCTGTGCTCACAGAATGATCCTCAAATACTAATATACAAATAATTATTTCATGCACAACAAATCGCGAGTCCTTTGAATTAGTATTCTGCCTTAAGAATGTCTATAAATAGGTGCTTTTGAGACTCATTCCATAGGTAAAGTGTACAGATAGGCTTGTGCTCATTTGTGAGTTAATGACAGTCTCAAAAGAATCCACAAATACTTCATTCAGACTCGCGATGTGTTGTGCATGAAATAAGGGGTACAACAGTATTTGAGGATCATTCTGTGAGCACAGAAACAATAATGCACTTGCCTTTGCTTGGATTGCGTGTGGATCTCTCGCGTGCATTTGTGGGAGGATTTAATAATGTTTTCACTCCATAGATTTCTCACACTTCTTCAACAGCCAAGAAACAAATATTGTTTCAAAAGTGTTGATTTTGGTGAATCGCATTGAAACCATAGAGGGTCAAAATGATCATAGACATCCACATTTGTACAGCCTTTTTCATTGTTGATACCTTGCACATTTGTGAACCTACACGAGGAAAAGGTCACACAATTTGAAGAATAAAAAAATAGTTGAACCACTGTTTCAAGCAGTTGACCTGCATTGAAGTGCACTGCTTATATACTCACTAAGAAAGAGGAGCCGGGTATAGCAAAAGTCTGCTTGTAGAGGTAGGCACTGCAGAAGAGTACCAACACATACCCTGTGTGCTCGGTCTTATAAACCTGCAACAGCTCTGCCATCTCTTTCAGCTCGTCCAGGTCTGATGGGAACTTCAGCCTGGGACAGAATCAAGTCACGTGACAGGGTGGACATTGGTAAACTCGCACAGTATCTCTTGTGATTATGCATCTAGTTCAAGGACACTGTGATAGTTCAAGAATCACTCTTTTACCAGGTTTAAACCTATTAAACCAACTCATCAGAGATCAGAAAAACATCTTCCAATGTAAAAGACCGAGCGTCTCTAATATGAATAGTTGGTAACGTTAGGGATGTTCAAGAATAAACATATGTAAACAACAGATCTAATTTCACTGCTAAAGGACAAATGACAGCTGGAGACAAGGACGAGATAGAGAGCATCTGTTTAGGAAATGCTTCACACAAACATCCTCAAAATATTGTGTACATGACTGAAAAATCCGCCGTGAGAGCTGCATATAGCAAAAGACAGACGGCGGTTATTATCAGACATGTAAGAGAAGCACACACCTGGAGGATGAAGTCTCCATTTTACTCGGGTTGTCCTCCTCATCGTCAGTTTTTTCGTCTCTCCTTTGTGCTCTTGCTTAAGCAGCCGAGGTACAGGGGGGAGGTAAGAGGACAGTAAATAAAGGTAAAAAGTAGCCGTCAATATCACAGCGATCAGTCCAACGAGCGAACGCATGACGGAGTAACTGACGTAGAGGCGCAGAAACACTTCCGCAAATTACGAATCTTACGTAAGAGACGGACAAGTGTGTTCATATTAGTTAGTGTGTGCTGCGGTTCAAAGCCGCTGATTGGTAGGATTGTGACCACGTGATCTATTTCATATTCATAAGCTAGACACGTTGATTTGACCGTTTTCCAAACAGAACAATTATCAACATTTGGAGTATAATAAAACAGAATCAGGAAAATTCAAATGATATATTGAACTATTAGCAATATTCCATTCTCTAAAAGCCTACTACAGTATTGTTTAAAGTCGTTAATAAAACGAAAAGGTAAAATACATTATAAATAAACAATTCCACTCAAAATAATATTTAGTGTGCTCTTTTAAAACAAAACTAAATCTAAAAATTGTTAATTACAATTGTCTTTCGCCAAATCGGATAAACAGACTACTGGGTAGAACTTATATTTACTGCATTAATATTCATGAGCTTCGCTTCCGGGAATGGAAGCTCTGAGGTAACCAGATATTACTTAATAAACTTGAGCTTTTTTGTCAAAGCAATGTTTTATACTCTTAGTGAAAGTCATGGAAGGCACGTAGGACGTGTGACGTGTGATAACTGACGCACGAGTTTGCTGGTGGTCCAAAGTCCTGCAGTTCCTTCAACTCTCAACAACACCGTTCAAACTCAACACAATGGCCCGATATGAACTTGTTAAACGATCTGTTGCTCTGATCACTCTTACCAACCCACCAGTCAACGCCTTAAGGTGAGTGAAAACCTGCTTGTTACTAAAACATAATAATATTATCCTTCTGTGTTTGTTAAAAACTACAGTAATGCATACAATCTTGCATTTTCTATATTATTATGTTTTCTAATGCACTACTTTAGTATTAAACTTGTTATAAATGCTAAGATTTTATACACATGATCTTGTCTAGTGCATTGTTCTAAAAGTTAATGAACAATAACATCTGTTTTCTCCTTAGTTCTGCAGTGCGTCATGCCATTGCACAGAGCATGGAGCGTGCCCTGAATGACCCAAAGGTCACGGCAGTGGTCATCTACGGAGACAACGGAAGGTTTTGTGGAGGTTAGAATATTAACGATAAACCTCCACCATAAGCTTTTTTTTTAGGTTGAAGACTATAATGAAATCTTTCAGTGAAATGCTTCGTCTGGCTGATTTATGTAAAGGCTGAATATGAACAGACTTTAAAACACTTGTAAATAGTTGCAGAGAAAAACAACTGAGGATCACACACAACCACGCTTTAAAGTTGTTCCAACAGACTCATGCAGAAATATCCGTCTCGCAGTGTATTTAAGCCTTAAGAAGACCGTCTTCTAATATCTACTGATGCTGTGTTCTTCTGCAGGTGCAGACATCCGTGAGTTTGCTGGACCTTTAACAGGACCTCCGCTGGTACCCGTGTTGGATGCCATAGAGGCAGGAGAGAAACCTGTGGTTGCTGCTATAGAGGGGGTGGCTCTAGGTGGGGGCTTTGAGTTAGCCCTGGTCTGTCACTATCGTATTGCACACTTTAAGGTAAACCATTGTGTACTGCTGTTTAATCTTGTGCACATGCATACTGAACTAGCTTCAATATTGTGCAACGCTGTCTAGTGCTGATGTGTCAATCGGTTGAACTTTGATATCAATATTTGAAGTTTATCAGAGAAGGGTAAGGTTGTTGTTTTGAGTATGTATAGTGTGTCCCAGGCACGTCTTGGACTTCCAGAGGTGACCTTGGGCCTCCTTCCAGCTGCAGGGGGAACTCAGCGTCTTCCCAGGCTTATTGGTGTTCCTGCTGCGCTAGAACTGATCACCACTGGTAAATCATACACTTAGGGTGAATCCCATTTCTCTGTCTTACCCCTTCCCCTTAGTTTAGCACGTTCATGTGAGAGTAAGGGCTAATTCTGGTTTTGATGGAGGGGTAGGGGTAAGAGGAAGGGGTAGATACCCCTTAAAACCAAGCATTTCCGCGAGCTTACTTGAAACCAAGGGTTACCCAGAACACACTGCGATGATCATCCAGAGAGTATTTTCAGCTTAAATAATTTATTTAAAATTACGACAGTCTTGTTTAGTGCTCTACACAGTCCTGTAACTTACATATATATTTGCAACCATGCTCTTAATTGAAACTTTTTTTAAAAACGATATTTTTCCACGCTAACGTTACATTGCTGATTTGCACAACAGTCGCGCATTTCTCTGACGAGAGAAAAATATCACTTAAACCCACCCAATCGACACATACACACACTTTTAGACGGAGAGTTTGTGATCAACACTTGTCTCCTCTGGTGACGTAGCAGCCAGCTAGCGACGATGTATGATGACGTAACAGTAACCAAGTGGTGTCTCGTTTCATAGGGGTATGTTTTCCACATACCCCGCTTACCACTCTGTTTCGAGGGACAAGGGCTAGGGGTAAGACAGAGAAATGGGATTCACCTTTAGCCTACTGGCACACCCACAATTCACCCCAACAGATTCCAGCCCCTTTGCTAACTTCAACCACATGCGCTCTCTGCAGCCCTCCATAAACAACATAACAGTCATGTCATGTGGAGAGCGTAAGAAGAAAGGATCCAGTCCCCCAATTATTTTTTTTATAACTGCGCCATTGCTTGCTAATTCAAAAGAGATTGCATAATTAATTAAATCGTTTTTCAAATTAGCAAGTGCTAAATCTAATTCCATAAGATACATTATGATACAAATTAATGCACAAGATAACTACATTTTTTTAGTAATAAATAAAACTTTCCCACTAGGTGTCAGCATTGCATGCTGTTTTTGATTGATTTGTGATGGGATTTTTCTCACCTATTATCATCATATATTAAGCAGAACAGTAAAGCACCTCACATTATTGTGTGATATTGCAGGGCGGCACATCTCCGCACAGGAGGCTCTGAAGCTGGGCGTCGTTGACCAGGTCACGGAGCAGAACGCTTGTGAGGTGGCTGTGGAGTTTGCCCTGAGAGCTGCAGGTATGTCAGAAATACAGATATTAAAAGCCTAAGTGAAGGGAAGCTTTGTCAGGGGACATACCAGATACATCTTCTGTCACAGCGGTGGAATTAATGTTTCATATCCTTGTCAACCACTTTCAGACTTTTGATCTACTTTTCAAGAACCGAAAAGGAACAAACATTAGAATATTAATCATGACCCGTCTGAGTATTGGAGAACGATTTGAACAAACTAGATTTGTATAAAGGTTTTTTCTTCATAATAATAGGTCAAGTTCTTGAAGATTTAATTCCCTGTTATGATAAAATGGTCTTTATATCACATCAAACCGGTTCAAAAACATGCAAAATGCTAATGATTTTACTCAGAGACTCGTTGATTGTCTTTTGAAAAACTGGTCAAGTGGAGTCAAAAAAATAATTGTGTATACTGTCGCTTGGAGGGTCTGAAAAAAAGTGATTAGAGACTCTTCTGGCAGCTTCTGGAAAATGAAAACCAATCCTTCACCTTCTGCTTGACCCCCATTTCCTCCAGTAATGAAAAATCATATGAGAGCAATTAAATCATTGGACTCTCTTGAAATACTTCTGTCAATTTATTCAGCTTTTCTAGGGCTACAGTAACTGATGTTGGTTGTACTCTACAGGCCACAGATCCCTTGTAATGTGACACTCTTAGGGACAGATCAGGGTTCATCTAGAGTCAGGATAAGCTCTGGAGGGAGATTAAAGATGGGCCACAACTAATGCTCTCACTGTAATCACACGCTGAGCGAAGATCAACCCGGTCAAATCATCACGAGAGCCAGTTAATGGACAAATAAACAACAGCCAAAGGTGCCTCAATTACTGACTAATGGTAAATACCTATTGTAAATGGTTTAAAATGGTCAGATCTGTGGTTGATTCAACAGAGAATATGATTGAAGAGAATGGATGTTAAATCTCATGAATGTGATAGATCATGTTCAACAGTAGAGGTCAAACTGAGACCTCTCGCTCCCTTGATGCACACAGTACTGTTCAAAGGTTTGGGGTCATTAAGATTTTTAATTGTAACATCTGTTAAAAAGTATCACACTTTCTACAAAATGATACGCAGCATCATATTCATATTAGGTGGCCTTAACTACTATGTACTTACCTTTTAAATTAATCATTTGATACAATTGTGTACATACTGTACATGTTTTTACATTTTACTTATATTTTAAAAATACCTACATGTAATTACATCAGTAATCAATTTCTAAGTACATTTGTGACCGTGGACCATTTCTGTCAATTTTTCAAAATTGAGATTTATACATCGTATGACAGCTGATAAAAAAGCTTTCCATTGATGTATGGTTTGTTATGATTGAACAATATTTGGCTGAGATACAACTATTTGTAAATCTGGAATCTGAGGGTGCAAAAAATCTAAATATTGAGAAAATCATCTTTAAAGTTGTTCAAATGAAGTTCTTAGTTATGCATAGTACTGGTAATAAATTAAGTTTTTATACATTTACTGTAGGAAATTCACTAATTATATTCATGGAACAAGATGTTTACTTAATATCCTAATGATTTTTGGCATAAAAGAAAAATGTATAATTTTGACCCATACAGTGTATTTTGGCTATTGCTACAAATATACCCCAGCGACTCAACACTGCTTTTGTGCTCCAGGGTCACGTATATAATTACACTGTTAACCCATCATCCCTTACACCTTAAACCTACCCATACCACCAAACCTGTCCCTAACCTGACCCTCACCTCAATAGCAGCAGAAGTGTTTTGCAATACAATACAAACACAATAAGTACATTAAGACCAGCTAATATAAAGAGGGACCGCAGCAACTGTTTTCATCATAATAAGACAATAGAAATAAAGGTTTCTTGAGCGCCAAACACCGTGACACTGAAGACTAATAGCTGATGAAAATTCAGCTTTACCATCAAAGGAGTAAATTACATTTTAAAATATATTAAAATAAAAATCAGTTGTTTTAATTTGTACTAATATGTAACAATATAACTGTATTTTATTCAAATAAATGCAGCCTTAATCTCAAAAACGTAAAAATATTTTATGCTTCATAATTTACTAGTCGATAGTTTTATTTTGTATGATTGCTTTTGAGTCAGTTGCGCAATTCACAATGCTTCATGAGATGAGTCGTTAATGTACTCGTAAAATAATGTGTTTTTACTGATTACCAATTATTGATTTATTTGCCACAAATCAGATGTTGTCATGCAATGTAGCTCTTTACTTACAGAATGTGTTTCAAATCACGTATCCTAATGAATGGGAAAAATACTCACAGAACCAGAATAACGTGTTTGTTTTATTTTATTAATTTACTTATTTAGCAGGGATCCATGTAAAAAGGAGTCAAAAGTGGCACACTCATACTCCCTAAATACTTTCTGTAGAATCTCACCCTCGGCTCTCAAAGCTACAGAGATTTATCTTGTTTTCCAGTCGCAGAAACATCTGTCAAAGCACCTATCAGGATCTGACCCAGCCCTACAGTACTTACTCACAATAAACCCCAGCATTAGTGAATCCAGCCCTGCACACCCGCATCAGAGATGAACCACAGATACACACAGCACAGCACGCTAGACACCAGACTGTATGCCATATGAAAGGATTACTCATAGCCATTGTACAGTAAAAATACCACCATGATAATTCAAGGGTGATCACAAGCTTAGTGAAAAACTGCAGTATTTGCAGCTCTGAAATTTAGAGAATTAACACATTCTTATCAATATACATTATATTGACTTCTCAAAACAGTGCAGAAAGCAGACACAACTGTTGGTTTGCTGGCCCTTTAAGACTCATCAGTGTGACCCAGATTCCACGAGGAAGATGAATCTAATGCAGTATATTGAATCAAGTACCGCCCTGCATAATCATTTTAACATAATCACGTTAGAACCTGATCGATTTAGAAACATGGCGTTGGTTTGTTGTGAATGGGTCTACACCAGACAGAACTGGACTCAAGTCAGATCTAGTGTTTGCTTCGGTCACACTGCTTTGAGTGCCACTTTGAGAACACGTTCAGACTGATGAATTCAACATGTTTTTAGCAAGTGATATTTTTTTTTGTACCTTTATTTTACCAGGAAATAATCCCATTGAGATTCAAAATCTCTTTTTCAAGGGAGTCCTGGCCAAGACAGCAGAATAAAGTTCCATATTAAAAAACATATACAGTAACAAGAACAACACAACAACATTTAACAAAAAAAAGACATTTGGCAATTCAACATCATCTCAACATAATTATCAGCAACGCTCAGTAATAGCACATGTGCATTTAGTACTCAGATAGTCCTTTATCCTAATTTTAAACTGTGTCATTGTTGGTAAATAGTCCAATTTTAGATGATTCTGCAATTTATACCAAGATAAAGGTGCAAAGACTTTAAAAGCACTTTCATCAAAGACAGTTCTCATACATGATTTGCCCGTATGATCGAAGATTACATTTGCTGGTAGTGACTTTAAGAGTCAGAAGAGAACATAGATAAGAAGGCAATTTGTACAGTATAGCCTTAAAAAGAAAGATATACCAGTGCTCTAACCTACGATTGTGCAAAGACAGCCAACCAACACTCTCATACAAGCTACAATGATGAGTACGAAAACTAGACTTAGTTACAAATCTTAATGATGCATGATATACTGAATCCAGCATTTTCAACAACTGATTTGCATGCATGCATGTATACTAAGAAGTATATTAATAAGGATTAGCATGATTTTGGAATATTGTTAACAGTTTCATTGTCTTTGTGTAGATCACTGCTACTTTCCATTGTTAATCTGTGATCTCTAAGCCAATCAGGAACATGCATTAGTCACTGGAAAGCCACTCAGCTTGTATCATCGCATTATATTTTGACATCATGTTTGGTATGTTTTTTTTTAACAGCCAAACCGTTGTCTTCCCGAAGAGTGAGCATGCTGACCACACCCTGCCCTCCAGATCTGGACGCGCTCTTAGAAGCGGTCACCATGCAGGTTAAAAAGAAGGCTCGGGGAGCGATGGCACCTTTGGCTTGTATTCAGGCGGTGCGGGCAGCTGCTACAATGCCTTACAGCAAGGGAATAAAGCGGGAGAGTGAATTGATGGCCACTCTTTTCAACTCCGGCCAGGCCCGGGCTCTTCAGTACTGTTTCTTTGCTCAGAGGACTGCTGGGAAATGGACTCTACCCAGTGGAGCGCAATGGAACAACAGCAATCCCAGAGAGATCCGGAGCGCAGCCGTCATAGGTATCAAAAGACCATCTCTTATGTGCATGAGCAAGACCTGGGAATGGTACCAGGATTATTATTGTTAACTAAAAACATTAAAACATTAATGTTAGTTTGAATAAATATGAAAAAGTATCAATATTAGAGATAAAAACTTGGCCTTGGCAACTGACTGCAATAAGTTGAAGTACTAAAATTACAAATGAGGACAAACGGAACAAAAGCACACACATCAACGGCACAAAATGCTTAAAATTGGGTTCTCGACAAAGAAAATAATGAAAAAATAAACAAAAGTCGGCACACCATAGGCTCCAGAAAGGTCATGTGACTTGAGTATAAAGGCATGTTTGAAATGTTTTTTTATTGTGTAACAAAGAGACTTTTAGATCTAAATGTTGCCTTGTGTGAAGCCCAGTATTAAATTGTTTTGCGATTTTGGGAAATTATAATAATAATACATAACAAATTAACTAAACACATATACAATTGTTAGTAATTCTCACCTTCATAATGTTCCAAACCTGTAGGACTTACTTTCTTCAGTTGACAGTAAAAGAAGATGATTTGAGGAACAACATTGGACCCATTGTATGGACAAAACCAGACTTTGTTTTTTAAATATCTTTTTATATTTCAGATTTATTTAACCAAAAATAACTTTAAAGCATACATTTGATCTGTGTGCCCCGTTAATAGAAACCATTGATAAATAGTTGATTTAAAAAAAATATATATATATTTAAAACCACTATTTTCCTATTACTGTTCTGCTTTTTCATCTTGGACGGCTTTATACACTCTTCGTGGTTGTTCGTGTGCTAATGTCGTTTTTCAGCAGTGTTGAAAACATCTGTTTGTTTGAGGCAAGCAGAGATGTATGTTTATCACAGAGGAAGGATGCTGGCGCTGTGCAAACCATCATGCCAAGGTCAAGGTTTCTTTATTCGTCACATAATTAATTATACAGGGTATCATCATAAGGGAAATGTAAATCAAATCAGGTCCGCTCAGTGGACAGTGCAAAAGAATAAAAATCAAAATTATATAAAAGTAACACAACACAAGAGCATATATGGTAAAAAAAGAGAAATAAGAGTAAAATGTGCAATGGAATAAAAAGTGCAAAACAATAAGATGTGCAAAAAACAGTGTACTGGGACTTAATAAATAGTAATATAAATATGCATTAGTAATATGCATAGAATTCTGCCACAGTATTGTGCTCTGCTCAGTTTCACCATCTGCCAATTAACAAGTCTAAATGTTGTTTTAAATTGGCGGTTTTGTTTTACTCTGTACTCACTGTCTGTCACTCTTTTAGGTCTGGGCACTATGGGAAGGGGCATCGTTGTGTCTCTGGCACGCGTGGGAATCTCTGTCATTGCTGTAGAGTCAGAAAAGAAACTCTTGGAGACTGGCAAGCAGATGGTGATTGGCATGCTGGAGAGAGATGCTAAAAGACAGGGAGTGACTGCCTCTCTCAATCTCCCAAAGTTCACCCTCAGCTTACAGGACCTGAAGGATGTGGACATTGTTATTGAAGCCGTCTTTGAAGACATGGCACTTAAGAAGCATGTTTTCCAAGAATTGTCCAAGGTTTGTAGACCAGCCACTCTACTCTGCAGCAACACCTCTGGTCTGGATGTGGATGCGCTGGCTGGTGTGACGGATAGACCGCACCTGGTGGTTGGGATGCACTTCTTCTCACCTGCACATGTCATGAAGCTACTAGAAGTTGTCTGTGGACCTCGTTCCTCAAGTGAAACCATCGCTACAGCAATGAGGCTTGGGAAGAGGATGGGGAAAGTAAGTGTCGCTGTTGGAAACTGCCCTGGTTTTGTTGGAAACCGCATGCTAAAACCTTACCTGGATCAAGCCACCTTCCTGCTGGAGGAGGGCGCCACACCTGAACACATCGACAAGGCTCTGGAGGACTTTGGTTTTGCGATGGGAGTCTTTAGGATGTCTGATCTTGCAGGCCTTGATGTTGGTTGGAGAGTCCGGAAGGAATCTGGGTTGACCGGTCCTGACATTGACCCAAAAAATCCCCCACGCAGGCGCCAAGGACGTAGGTACTGTCCCATTCCAGACATGGTCTGTGAGCAAGGCAGGTTCGGCCAGAAGACAGGTCGTGGTTGGTACATGTACGACAAACCTGGAGGCACAAACGCAAAGTCCGACCCACTCATCCAGAACCTCCTTGAGATGTACAGGAGCAGGTACGGCATTCAACCGCGCAATATCTCAGATCAGGAAATAATTGAGAGATGCCTTTACTCCCTGGCCAACGAGGGTTTCCGTATTCTGGAAGATGGCATAGCTGCCCGACCCGAGGATATTGACGTCATCTATCTGTTCGGTTACGGCTTTCCAAGGCATCGAGGTGGGCCCATGTTCTACGCCAGCATGGTGGGCCTGGAAAGAGTGCTGGAGAGGTTGGAGCATTATCACCAAGCCCATCCCATGTGCCTCATTTGGAGCCCAGTCCTCTTTTGAAGACACTTGTGGCTCGTGGCAGTCCTCCTGTTCAAAAATGGAGAGAGCATATCAAAACAATGCACAGCCATCTCTGAAAGCACAGCATGCCAAATGTGTTCATTTTAAAACACTGCTGAAAGCTGTTATTAATAAAGAATTAATAACCCTTAACCCGGTCTCGTCGCTCTCATTAAGAGGTTTTAATTTCCCGTGTTGTATTTTTAGCATTTCTTAGAAGCAGATGTCTTTAGTTTGGGCAGAAAGCCAAACTAATGACCTTGTTTCATTTCTGCACAGCTTTGGTCTCATGGTTCTTTGGTGTTTCGTTTACCCTGCTGTAAACATGCATTAGAAAAGTGGCTTTTTATCTTTAAAGGATTCGTGGATGAGAGGGTTATCAGACGCTTGCAGCCGTCCATAAACATTCATAACAACTTAAATCATGAGTACACTACTAATCAAAAGTTTGAGGGCAGTTAGATTTAACGATTTTTTGAAAGAGGTCTCTTATGCTCATTGAGACTTCATTTATTGGATCAAAAATACAGAAAAAATATTTTAAATAACTTTTAGATTTCAATATATTTTATATCATTTATTTCTGTGATGCAAAGCTGAAGTTTCTGCAGCTATTATCAGTTATAAGTGTCACAGGATTTTCAGAAATCATTCCATGCTGATTTGATGCTCAAGAAACATTTATTATTATTATCAATGTTATGAATAGTTGTGCCGCTTAATATTTTTGTTAGTGCTATCAAACGATTAATCGCATCCAAAATATATTTTTTTACACTATATCAGTGTGTACTGTGTATATTCATTATATATATAAATACACACACATACTGTATATAATTTGAAAATATTGACGTATATATTTATATTCATATAATTTATATTAAATATAAATATATTTAATACAGAAACATGACACATTTATCTTAAAAATATACATGCATGGGTGTGTATTTATATATACATAATACATATACACAGTGCACACATACTATGTAAACAAAAACTTTTATTTTGGATGAGATTAATTGCGATTAATCGTTTGTCAGCACTAATTTTCGTCAAAACGTTGATTCTTAGTTTTCATGATTTTCAATGGTCAAAATAACAGATTTTTTTTTTTTTGTGACATAAATGTTTTATAAATGATTTTAACGGTCACTTTTTTATCACTTTCATACATTCTTGCTAAATAAAAGTCTTTTATTTTAATTTTTGACTGACTCCAGAGTTATGAACAGTAGTGTACACATGATGAATTACCTGTTAATGTGCTTTTTATCATTTCTATGGCTGTGCGTTCAGTTTGAGGGAAACGTTTTAATTAATTTGGCTTTGAGGATCTGTGTGGAATAGCTGGTCTGTGTGTATGATGGGATTTGTGCTTTGCTGCAAGGGATAAGTTAATTGCTATTACTTCTGTGCTGCTACACAAATATGTTTGAGGCTGTTTAATTAAACCACACTAAACCCTGAGTTCACCTCTTTGAACTATGTCCAAAGAGGGTGTAGAAATCAAACTATGAAGACCAATTATTTCTCTACATACAGAGATCAGAATTTGCATCAGTACTTCGATTCACTAATATATTATTAACCCGTTTAATCCCAACATTTTTAACAGACATGAACATATCCAAATAATGTGCCATTAGTAACCCTTTGATATAATCTATATTAATATGTAATTTTTTTAAGTGTGTAAAAAAATTGTGTTTTATGATCGGTCACAATTGTGACTGGTGGGATAATGTGTGTACTGAAATATATTTCTGCAGTCATAAAATTGTTATATATCTTATTTTAAACAGTTTGATCACATTCTAGGGTTACTATTATGCATAAAAAACCTTATACAACACTATATTTCACTTTTTTGTCAGATATAACATCACATTTTTATATTAGTGCTACCAGTATATTGTAACTTATTTGTAACATTTGAAATTTTAATTTAGTGCAATATTTTGTCATTGCAACATTTTAGTGTAATTTTCACTAACTGTAACTGGATTTATATAGTTTACCTAAATTCACTATTGTGACCATCCACATATTTACTCATTATATGACCACACTCTGAACAAACTGAATATATGTGAATACATAGATTAATACTAGACACCTTAAAGATAATGTGTGGCACAAATCTTAGTCATATCTTTATGTTAACATACTTTACTAGCTTTGATGCAGTTATCATCTTCTCAAGCTGCAAACAGGAAATAATCTGCTCTGGTCATGTGACAATTTGCACTAATCATGTGAAACTGCACATATTTAATGAGACGCTTTATTTTTCCAATATTTGCAGGAAGTGCACTAAAACATCAGTTAGTAAGGTTTTGAGAGCTTTATAAATGAAAACCTTTTTAACGGTCATTTTTACGGCATTGTTTTAAATGTTCACAGAGTGTCGTCAACATACATTGCTGTTTTTACCACTATAATAATTACCTACCAAGAATAAGTGTATAATAGTATTTTGTATTATTTATGTCGTTTTTTTTATATCATTGTTAAGAAAAAAATTGTCTAAAGCTCTTTCTTTGTACACCGTACAATTACTATGTAAATGACTGTCCGGGGATTATAGCGCCGTCCTCTGGTCACGTGTCGCCGCTGCGTGCGGTATAATATCTGTCCGCGTGCGACGCGAGGCGAGCGGCTCAGTCCCGCAGCAGCGTCCACCGCGAGCGCACGCGACACCGGGCTCTTGTTTCACACGAGTTTCAGTCTGTGCTGCTTTGATGAGCTGTTTCTCCTCTTTAAATAGCGAACGCGCTCCGGGACCCTTCACGTGCACGATTATTCCTCAGTCGAGATCAGGCAGCTACTGTTGTTTTCACTCAGTTCAATTGATATTTCTCGGCAAGTCTATGAAAAGCCACGGATTATCCGCTTCGGGAAGCCGCTTCTCTGTTTAATATTGGAAAATGTCATTCTTCATATTCCGCACGACTACAGGGATCTTAAAGCAGATGCTGTGGGAAGTTTAATGCAGATATTGTGTGATGACAGGACATCATCATCATCAGCTGTAAGTGACAAGGTAAGAAATAATGTGCAGTTCTTATTATTTGAGACTAACATTAACTTCTTCATTTATTTATAATACAGTCATATTTTACATAACGGCAATGGTAATACTGTAAAATAAAATGTTAAATTAAATCAATATTACATTTTGGTATGGACTCTTTCATATAAAGTGTGTCCTAAATATATTTTAGACTTAAACTTTCCAATGTGTAATGCATGTTAAGTCAGCAGGTGTCTCTTCTTCTCTTACAGTAACCATGGCTTACACCGGAGCTCCGAGGGCTTTGAAGAGTGATAAGGTAGATGAAGCTCAAGCTCTGGCTAAAAGCTGTGCTGGCAGGCCGGACTTTCTTCCCTGTGATGGACTGTCCATCTGCGCGACACACAAGCCACGGAAAGTGTTTCAAACTGCACTGGTGCTGCCATTTGGGCTGGTGTCACTGTAAGTGGCCAACTTCTGCCGTGCTAAATAATGCATTCTATTCCACTCTATTCTATTTTAAATGCATCACCTGAAAAAATATGTGTTTGATATGAGGAGTAGTACAAAACATCAAAACAATAACAAAGGGACAATAATGCAGCTGACAAGATCACTGCCTAAAGGTGTAGCAGAAAGAGATATTCTGCTGTCGATCATCTTGCAGGAAAATATAGTGAATACATGCACAATATTTCATTTTCTTCACTATTTTTCATCTATTTGATAGATACCATGCACTGTGTGTGTGTGTATGATGGCACAACCTGTTTTTTCTTACCGTCACAGCTGCTTTGGGAACATTTATGAGCTCGTGCTGTCATCAGAAACGTGTCGCTTGGATGCTTTCCCAGCATTATATGACTTCATATGTTTTTATGAATTTCTTAGTAAGCAAGATGTGTCAGCTATGAATATCTCCCCAGAAATATCTCTCCAGTAATTCCAGCGTGAGGGTTAACCTTTATGAGGGTTAACCTCCCCCCCCCACCTGAACCTATATTCTCCAGTGGTTAGCTTGACACGGCCCCGGATCCATCAGCGGATACACGGTGAAGTGACCACTCCTTTAGCAGGACGTCCCTCTGAATGCGTTCAGCTCCTGCGTGATTGGAAGAGCGTTCGTTGTGTTTAAGAGTCAGCGTGTGGCCTTTAGAACGGTGTGAACTGATCAAACCGTATTTAATACCTTATCATGACACTTCCGTCAGGGGAACTGAACTTTATTGTGTTCAACCGTCAAATAATAAACGAATATTATCCTCAATGGCCCTCTGAATATTTCTACCAACATATATATATTTTTTTAGATTAAGCCCATTCTTTTCCAGTTTATTTTGGTGTAAAAGCGGGAGTTTGTGATTACTTATACTGCACAGAATTGGTACTCAAATTATGTATTCATTTGATCAATAAAAGCATGTAATTCTGGGCCTGTATGCATAAAATTCTCAGAAATGCTCTTAAGAATATTCTTAAGCTTTGACTTAAGTGTCAAAAAAGTCTTAGTAAAAAGTAGGACTTTTCTGAGAGTTGGACTCTTTTATAAATCGCTAAAAGCAACCTTCAGTAAAGTCTAAGACTGATTCTTAAGTGTTGACTTAAGGACTACACATGATATCTGACCTCCACCTCTGAATCAGCCAATAGTGAGCCTGCTCATGTGAAGTCACAGCAGCACAACACCAATCATTTCATGAAGACACTGAAATATTTTAATATAAAAAAAAAATGCTTTGCATTGTGCAATTGGAGCAATGATATGAACATGAGTTCCATCAACGGCTCCATAAACTCCAGGAAGGTCCACAAATCTTCATAAAATTGGCTTGTTTTTGCAAATATGGTTTGGAAAGTCAATAAACTGCCATATAATAGTGGCCAAAAGTGATGTCCAGCCTAGGAAATTTGACATCTTCACCCTTAGTTAAAAAATAATAATTGTGCAAGATTTTGTAAGCGTATTGCTTGTAGTCTGTTGTTTTATTTGTAATAATCATACAATGAAACATGCCAAATTGTGCCGTTGTAATTTTTGGCCATGCTGTCATACAAAGAAATTATGAACACATGCAAAAATAAGAGGACCAATGAAATTTATTGCTGCATTTTTCCAATTTTCCTGCCCAAAAATGTAATTACTACTTTAATTTCTGCAGTTACTTAGAGCGTTGACTTTTTGAGTGGAAGAGGTTATTCAATTTCTTACTTTTTTGAGTTTTTGAGCTTGACAATAAAGTTGATATCATTTTATCAACTACATAATCATATTATCATGAAAGTCCATCTAGAGCCGCTTCAGAAACGTGCCACGGTGCAGCGATCACCCCCGGTGGCCGTGTATCTGTAACGCGCCGCAGACGCGTGTAGTGTAAACAAGGGGTACGAGATTTATTCATCATACAGTGTAGATCGCATAATACTCGTGCTAGACTGAAGTCAGTTATGATCTTTGCTAATGTAGATGTTCTTTGCTCGATTTGAGAAACTAAGGAATTGTAACCGTTTGATTAATTGCTCGTCGCCAAACATTTCAAGAACATTCTTCCTCTCCTGAAAGATTAACGCACGTCTCTGTCTCCTCAGCGCATCACAAATCCTAACCACTCGAGAGACCTCTGGAGATGTCTTAAATAACTGGGAGAGCTTTAAGAAATGTGATAACTTGCTTCTATACTTAAGTTTTAAACTAGGAGTACATTTCATGAATTCTCAGCACTTAAGACTAAAATGGCTCTTTGAGAAGCTTGATAAATACTATAGGATGGTGGGAGACACTTAGTGTTTCTTAAATACATGTATGTCCTTTATCAGTCTGTGCACATGATGACAGCTTTAATCTAGCGTTACTGCAATGGAGACAAAGCATTATGTTTATGCATGCTCGTGATTTATCTGCCAGCACACTTGCCCTGTGATATAACTACTGACTGGTGCGCCGTTGTGAGAAGCTCTAATGTACCATAACATTACAAACACAACATGCTCACCCCCATATGTATTGTTTAGTATGCCTGTTCTGTTAAATCATTCATATCTGGAAATCCTGGATCTCTGATGCATAACTGTGCTAACTGCTATTCACAACAACATGTGTGTCTCATTATCAGCTGGAGCACTCGTTATTTTATGAAATATCTACAGATCGTTCGCTTTAGTGGAGAGGTGCTCTACTGTTTAAAGATTACCCCAAATAAATCAACGCTATTATTCAGCAAGGATGCATTAAATTGATCAAAAGTGACAGCAAAGGCATTTTTTTTTTATAAAAGATATCTATTCAAATAAATGCTGTTGTTTTTGAGCCTTAAAATATGAAAAAATATTATCATGGCTTTTCACAAAAATATTAAGCAGCTGAACTGTTTTCAACAAATAATAATAATAAGAAATGTTTCTTGAACAATCAGCATATTATAATAATCAGACTGGCGTAATTATGCAGAAAATCCAGCTTTGCCATCACAGGAATAAATTATATTTTACAGTATATTCAAATAGAAAACAATGGTTTTCTGTTGAAATATTGTTTTACAATGTTGCTATCTTTACTGTATTTTTATCAAACCTTGGTGAGCTTAAGAACACATCTGACTGACCCCACTGAATGAGTACTGAGATCAATGCCAAAAAACATGAATCCCAAATCCTTTCAATCACAATTCTGTTTCCATTGTAGAAATCATCTTTATTGTGTCTTAGGGTGCAATGAGAGCCCCATCGAGGCATCGCTGTGTTATGGTGTACATCGTGATGGTTTATTGTTCCACAGCACCACACGTGATCCAGTCGGCTTTGCTCAGCTGTGTTTGTGTTTGACAGTATCCAGTCATACTCTGAGTAAATCCAGGGCTGTGGTGAGAGAGCAGAAGATGTGAGAGTGCCGTCTGCGCTTCAGGCTTAGTGATGTTATGTGGCCATGTGTGAAACGTAGAGAAGGAAGCCTCCAGCTGTCACACATTGATTTCCTCAAAGAGATCCGGTCCTTTGTCCAACAGATTTATAAAACAAAGAACTGAAAGAAGTCTGTAAATGAATGCCAAATCAAGTGGATCCTCTATTGTTGATCGCACATGAGAAAACCCCTGCACTTTGCTTCATTTGCACTTTTCACATGTTTGGAATTTCTTTTGTGTTTCTTTTATTGTCTTTGCTTTTCTCTGCAAGATATGTTTATTAAGTTCTACTCATGAATTAATTTCAGAAATCGTATCAAATCTCAGGGCTACATGCTTAAAACGGTACAAAGTTGTCACTGGGGTGGTACTCTAAAGTACAAAACCTAAAATCGTTGTACCTTATTTACTCCTAAATCGTACACGGTACATATTAACACTCTAAAAATACATATTAGAACCCAAATTGTACATATTTAGTTTTGTGCTTTTTAAAAATCTTTTTGTGTTTATCTTTAAGTGCTATTCACACAACACCATTTTTAACTAAAAGTATAATTTATTTAATGTGTTTTTGCTGTTCATTTACACAGCATTTCGGGGCCTGAAAATTGAAGCTTTTTTCAAAGTTTCAACGTATTTTAATGTAATACTGTTATCGTTCGGTATTAACTATACAAGTGTGAATTGATATGCTTGAGTTTCTTTCCAAACGTGACAACATCTACTGGCCTGGCATGCATAATACAGCGTTTTACTTGGAAATCTTTGTATTAAAAATACACTATATTATTATTATTGTTACATATTTTATTACACTGTCTCAAATACTGGAAAAGCTACTCTCGTGCTGTTTTAAATTGTGGTTTAGTTAGTAGTGTGGATATATTTAGTCGGTTAAAACCTGGCGCAGTCATCTGTTTGCAGAACCAGACATAAAATATTTGACATTTGCTGTCTTATACTTTCCTAAGAGTAAGTATAAATCCATTCTGGGGAAGTAAATGGGATGGATGGGGTTGCTGTCATATGTTATCTCTGTAGAGCTGACTTCGTTATTATTCAGGGGATGCTTTTGTGAAAGAGAAAGACAGAGATTGAGCATGTGAGAAAGACGCTTAGACAGAGACGAGAGAAGAGAGTTAGTGTCGAAGGCCATGAGTGAATGAGTGGATGTTGATCTGGGCTTTAGATAACAGGAGATTAGTGTTGTCATAGATGTCCTGATCACACCCCGGCTGAATTCTGCCAGATGTGTGGAACGGAAATGAGCTGTATGTCCCTCCCTCTCTGGACTTTTATCAACAAAGGGGAGCATGAGCACCCTCCTGAATCACAAAATGACAGATGGGACAAAAAAAAATCCCCTTTGATCATACTTTTGACATAATGACAAAAAAAAAGTCACCGTCTGGATTCAAATAAGCAAATACTTGGGATTTTAAGATTGAATGATTATTGCAGTGATTATGTTATGACCCTAACTGATGCAGCGATTAGAGTTTTGTTTCTCAAACAACACTGTTGGAAGACGTACTCCTGCCCATATTCCAAGATGAATCCAGGTGTCAAGATTCATCAGGCTTAAATAATGAAAGATTGGCCACCTCAGAGTCGTGTGCTTGACCCCATTGAAAGTCTTTGGCATGTGCTAGAGTCGATTTTACACTGCCTTTCCAAAAAATGTAAAAAAAAATATTTATTGGACCACCTTTAGCTTTGATAACATTGTGCGTTCATTGTGGCATAGTTTTGAGCATGTTATGCAACACCATCAAGAGTTGCAATAATGTTTGGCTGAGATCTTGTATTGACAATGGAAGAGAGGACTTCAAAAAAATACTGGGTTAAAAACAACCATTTCTGTGTTATTTGGCAACCCAGCTCGGGCTTAATATTGGACAGAATGCATGCTGGGTTGTTTTAACTCAACTGTTGTTTAAAAATTACTATCATTTTATTGTCTTAAAATAGGTTGGAAATTAGAAATCACACACAGAATTACTAGAAGCAACGGTAATAATCAAAAGATGAACATTTATTAATACGCAAGAACACCCATGGACAAAAACATAAGACAAATTGAATTTATTTTGATTTATACAGCATAGATTACAATATTACATACATTTAAACTCATTTAACAAGCATTTTAGAAATACAAAATGTAACATTTAAAAGTAATGTTTTAATTCAAGTGTTTTTAACCGCTCTCTGTTATCCACAGGCTAACCACCACTAACCCAACGACTGGGTAACACTAAAACAACCCAATATATGACCCAACAGGCTTAACCCAGCAGCTGGGTAACACTAAACCTACCCAATATATGACCCAACAGGCTTAACCCAGCGGCTGGGTAACACTAAAACTACCCAATATATGACCGAAAAGGCTTAACCCAGCGGCTGGGTAACACTAAAAAACCCAATATATGACCCAACAGGCTTAACCCAGCAGCTGGGTAACAAAAACTACCCAATATATGACCCAACAGGCTTAACCCAGCGGCTGGGTAACACAAAAAAACCCAATATATGACCCAACAGGCTTAACCCAGCGGCTGGGTAACACTAAAACAACCCAATATATGACCCAACAGGCTTAACCCAGCGGCTGGGTAACACAAAAACTACCCAATATATGACCCAACAGGCTTAACCAGCGGCTGGGTAACACAAAAACTACCCAATATATGACCCAACAGGCTTAACCCAACGGCTGGGTAACACAAAAACAACCCAATATATGACCCAACAGGCTTAACCCAACGGCTGGGTAACACAAAAACTACCCAATATATGACCCAACAGGCTTAACCCAACTGGGTAACACACAAAACTACCCAATATGTGACCCAACAGGCTTAACCCAACGGCTGGGTAACACTAAAACAACCCAATATGACCCAACAGGCTTAACCCAACGGCTGGGTAACACTAAAACAACCCAATATATGACCCAACAGGCTTAACCCAACGGCTGGGTAACACAAAAACAACCCAATATATGACCCAACAGGCTTAACCCAACGGCTGGGTAACACAAAAACTACCCAATATATGACCCAACAGGCTTAAACCAGCAGCTGGGTAACACAAAAACTACCCAATATATGACCCAACAGGCTTAACCCGACGGCTGGGTAACACAAAAACAACCCAATATATGACCCAACAGGCTTAACCCAACGGCTGGGTAACAAAAAACTACCCAATATGTGACCCAACAGGCTTAACCCAATGGCTGGGTAACACAAAAACTACCCAATATGTGACCCAACAGGCTTAACCCAACGGCTGGGTAACACAAAAACTACCCAGTATGTGACCCAACAGGCTTAACCCAACGGCTGGGTAACACAAAAACAACCCAATCTATGACCCAACAGGCTTAACCCAACGGCTGGGTAACACAAAAACAACCCAATATATGACCCAACAGGCTTAACCCAACGGCTGGGTAACACAAAAACAACCCAATATATGACCCAACAGGCTTAACCCAATGGCTGGGTAACACAAAACAACCCAATATATGACCCAAACAGGCTTAACCCAACGGGCGTGGTAACACAAAACAACCCAATTTATGACCCAACAGGCTTAGCCCAACGGCTGGGTACACAAAAACAAACCCAATATATGACCCAACAGGCTAACCCAACGGCTGGGTAACACTAAACAACCCAATATATGACCCAACAGGCTTAACCCAGCGGCTGGGTAACACAAAAACAACCCACTATATGACCCAAACAGGCTTAACCCAACGGCTGGGTAACACAAAAACTACACAATATATGACCCAACAGGCTTAACCCAACGGCTGGGTAACACAAAAAACTACCCAGCGCTGAAAAAAACAACCCAATATATGACCCAACAGGCTTAACCCAGTGGTTTGAGTGTACAAGACTTTCAGTGGGGCTAAGCTCGGGGACTCCTGTAGGTTGTAGGATTCCTCATGCTCCCTGAACCCATTACCTCACAAGTAGAGTCCAATAAATCTGGACCCTGTCATTGTGTAATACGAGCATGTTTGTATGTCTTCAACATGGTTCTACAGCAAACAGATTAAACATGTATTTCACACATTCGATCAGTTGTAGCTTTTGATGTGAATGGATGACACACTCTTTTTTTTGTGGTTTAAAAAATAATCACTGCCCTTAATAAAAAAAAGGACAATAAAAAAATTTACATATAAAAGCATATTAAACATTCAGCAGCTTGGCAGTGGGGCTGTTTCTCATTTCATATGCAGAGACGTTAACCAATCACCACAGCATTGAAGTATTATAGCTACAGTAAGATGCAAAGGAAAACGATCATGTAACTAAATCATGATTCTTTTGGGGGAAATACGCATTACCTACAATTCGTAGTGGATTATGATAAAAAAAGCTATAACGAGTAGAATAAGCCCCGTTTAATTAATTCTGTAGTATTGCTGCACCTGTAATACATACCTCAGTGGATTACAGCATACATATTTAGAGTTATTCATTTCTATCTCTGACTATTCTAAATGTGCACCGTTTGTTTTATTATGTAATGAATATTGTGTCGATGAAATTACATTGACAATTTTAGATTTTTGATTAGTCTTTTATGAGAGCAAATCCGAAGATGAGCTAAACGGGTGTGTGCCAGTAGTTTTCATCGGCATGTAAATGCACGCCACAGGGTTTTGAATTTCCCTCTCTGTATGAGATACTGATATGTGTGGTTTAATTCAAACAAAACAGATTGATTTGTAAATGATGATGAGGTTCAGACCAGAGGTCTGGCACTAATACAGTAGTGCACCGCAAGAGACGGTACATAATGAGTTTTAATGCAATGCATATTTATTTTATTTTTCCTGGATGCCTCCAGTTATACTCAAAGGAACAGTTCACCCAAAATATATTTTTTGGAGGCCAAGATGCCATCCAAGATGTAGATGTGTTGTTTCTCATCAGAACAGATTTAGAGAAATTTAGCAATCACATCAATTGCTCTTCAGTGAATGGGTTGCCGTCAGACAGAGTCCAAACAGCTGCTAAAAACATCACAATAATCCACAAGTAAATCACATGATTCTAGTCCATCAATTAACAATCTTGTGAAGTGAAACGCTGCATGTTTTTCAAGAAACAAATCAATCATTCAGACGTTTTTAATCATCTGAATCAGGAGAGAAATATGCACAGATCAAGCACGCCTTACTGGTTTATTTGGTTTTAAAGTGAAATTAGTTATGTATTATTGTGATGTTTTCATCAGTGGTTTGCACTCTTAGCCTGACGGCACCCATTCACCGCAGAGCATTCATTAGTGAGCAAATGATTTAATGCTTCATTTGTCCAAATCTGTTCTGATGGAGAAACAAACCTCATCTACGTGATAGCCTCGGGTGAGTACATTTTCAGCAAATGTTAATTTTGGGGTAAACTAAATATTCCCCAAAGCCTCAGCTTGATTTTACTGCTTGTTGAGGTAATAAAATTTGAATGCAGAAATTAGCATTTGCTTTCTGACACATGCAGGTAATGATCTCCTTTTACTCTGTCCAGGTAAATATGTCTACCAGCCCATGACCAATGTCGCTCATCTACCCAGCACATCAGTGCCGGCCGCTCCATCTGACTGCACCGACACCATCGATCTGTCCATCTCTCTGACGGAGCGCTTCCTCCGCATCGCCCCCTGTTTCCTGCCTCCACCTTGTCCTGAATCTCCCAAATACTGCAACATTGCTGAGCTGTTTATCGATGACTACATTGTCAAACGCATCAATGGCAAGATGTGCTACGTTCAGCGGCCCCTGGTTCACACGGAGGCCCCTCCCACTCCACCTCAAATAAACCCCGCCTCTCTGACACAACAGAAACAGCAGCTGACTGTTGAAGAGACCGTTAAAGGACCAAAAATGGGCCACTGCTCTTCGCCCTCCAACTCCGAGGACTCGGGGATCAATGCATTGGGAGGACACTATCTGGAGTCCTGTGAGGAAGAGTCTGAGGAAGAGGATGGAACTTAGCACTGATGGACACTCGAGTCGGGAAGTCTATGGACCAGGGTGAATGCACCCTACTGTCCCCTTCCAAATCCACTGTGGGAGCATTATTGAAAATATTGAAACTACTGTGTGATATTTGCTCTTTCTGTTCTTTTCACATCTCTCTCTTTGTCTGACAGATAAAATAAATATTGTATGTCGAGGATAATGCTACAACCATAAAAGACAGCAACTATGCTTTACATTTGTCTTTTAATCTCTGTGCTTTAATTGTTATGCATCACGTGGTCCTTCAATTGAATCGCAGTTCTTGACGTTTTATATATATTATATATATGCAATATGAAAGAGCTCTTGATAGAAGTGAACCAACTAATCATTATTGACAGTGTGGGGAAGTTACTTGTTAAAAGTAAGGCATTACAAATATCGTGTTACTCCCTAAGTTATTTTTATATGAAAAGTAATGCATTACGTTACTTTTGCGTTACTTTTAAAAGTAGACAGGTCTTGCTTGTTTGGTTTTAAAACAAAAAAGCTATCTCAAATGCAAAAGCCCTTTCACACCAAAAGTGAAATGAATATGCCTCAGGCTGAAGAGAAAGTAAATTCACGTCTGTAACAGTAGAACACAAAAGAAGAACGTTCAATACACTTCAGCAATAAAAAAGAAGCACAACTGTTTATCTAGAGTGATGTTTGATTATTAGTATGGTTTGAATTGGGTCATTAAGCAACAAAGACATTGGTTAATATAATTGGATTAAATACACAACAGAAATTTGCGATATTTAAGCATTTCATTATTACAGGTTTGCATCAATATTCTGAGTTGCATTTCTCTTTTATTCAGTTTGAGGAATACTGACGCTTTTTTTGCGAGTGAGATCGCAAAACTACAGTAGAACTACAGTAACAGTTGAAAAAGTACTTGGATATATTCTTGTAAATGAAAAAGTAATTTGTTACTTACTAGTTACTTGAAAAGGTAATCTGATACGTAACTCGAGTACTTGTTATGCGCCACCCCCCCCCCAACACTGATTATTGAAGCAAACGGTGTTCTTCGCTTGCCTCAATTCACTACAGTAATGCATAGTGAACTGGGGTTAAATCACGTAAAATCAATTGGAGAATGGGGCTAATTAACTCCAAATGAAGTATTTCGGGTACTGTGGTGGCTATTATACTAGTTGCTCAAATAACAGATTTTTCAGATATTCATCTTGTAAGATATAGTGATAACTATATCTCAATGCATATCTTACAAGATATCTTACTCATCTGTGCAGAAAAGCAGTGTCGACTCTCAGCCGCTGTAAAACTACGCTTGCTATTTTATGTTTCTACCACTGATGGCGATAGAGATGTTAACATTTTGTAGGGAGAACTACAACAGAAAATGACACTTCTGCATCTAAACCTGCTTGCTACTGTTATACCCTAACTAGTTGACAATATATGAAGTTAAATGTGAAATATTTAGACCCTTCTAAGAGAACATGAAGGAGTTGTTTTCATGTGTTTTAGAGGTTTAGAGCAGAGTTTTACTGATACTGAAAGATGGCCATCCGGTCACCATCATCCAAGAGGAGGTCAATGTTTCAGATATGTCATTTTTCATGTTCTTCTAACGAGTAGAGTAAGATACAGCATGCATATCATGTATTCATTATGTGTGTTTCCTGGAAATCACACATAACAGTAGTATTGTTAGCACCGTAATCTATGGTGATATGATAGCGAGGTGCAATGAAGACACTGATGTTTCCTTGAATCTGTCATGGTGCGTTTACCATTTATGCATTTATCAGACGCTTTTATCCAAAGCGACTCACGTGCATTAGGTTATACATTTTTTTAACAGTATGTGTGTTCTCTGGGAATTGAACCCACAACCTTTTGCGCTGCTAACCACAATGCTCTACCACTGAGCCACGGGACTATTTAGCTAGCGTCCACTATTCCTAGTAGTTTGAGGAGAGGAAAAGGCTTTGTTGGTCTTTGATAATTGATAAGTGCTCGGAGATGTGATTTTCCATATTTTTCCGAACTCTGAGGGACGACCCATGTGATGCGTGGATCCACATTTATTCTTTCGGGTGTTGGTTGGTTACTGCATGATGAAATCGCGCAAATGGCCTTGAGCTACTTGAGCGCCATCTGCAAGGACAGGTAAAACGTTCAAATGATTTAAAGCGCCAAACGAGAGTGGACTCAGCACTGGAGCGTGTTTCTCGACCCGGTGACGTTTTATGAATGGCGGGAGAATTTGAGATTGCTGTCATAAAACCTCTCAACGGTTGTGATGTAATTATAGAACAGGCTGTAGTCTGACTAGGACTGTTTTCAGTTTTCGATTCACTTGGTTTGAGCCGCTTTTGTGTTGCAAACGCAACATTCGTCATCAGAAACGTTTATAAATCTGTTGTTGTTTACAAAGAGAAGTTTCAGTGTCACATGATCTTCAGAAAATCAGTCTAATATGCTGATTGTGCTGCTCAAGAAACATTTCTGATTATTATCAATGTTAAAAACTGTTTTGCTTGCTTTAATATTTTTGTGGAAATGATACCGCTCAAACATTTGTATCCGATTTAAAAAATAGAGAGAAATGTATCATTTTATGAAACCATTCAGAACCCTCTGCGGTGTCGACATAATCCAAAACACATGAATAGGGCATGTCATTAACACTGGATGCAAATTATATTCATGCTACTTCACCTGATATTAGTCATTAATGTTCCTGGCAATTATGGTCACTGATTGCCAAATCCTTTCCTTCAGTTCTCTTGCCAGGTTTAACAAAAAGGAACAGGTGTCTTAACACAAAGGTTTCGTTTTCATGTCCACTTATTAGCATTAACATGATGATGCTTTTCTTAGACTCTGGTATTGTTAGTGCTCTAATTTCCATGATTAAAACGTTTTTCTTTAGCCTCAGTCATCGAGATATCATACTTGAAATGTCCTTGAAATCCACTGAAGTGGATTCAGGAATACAGAGTTATGGTAATTATGAATAATAATTTCAAACGATAAGTTGCCCAGATGGAGACCATTAAGACAGATGGCACACTGCATCAAACTTATATAGTTTAACGAACAGATGATTTACGCTGACTCTTAGTTTGAATGAAGATTATTTCTTCAGCTCTGATTAAAACAATGGATATGTCATATCTGATGAAATTCACAAGGTCTTGGTATTTTAACGCAGTCACAACATCAGCTTAGCCTGTTTGAAAAAACCTTGAAAAACGATCATCCACTAACTCAATGTCATGTTTGGAGAAAGCCACGTAGTGATGCTTGCACCTCAATGCATTCGGGGTGTTTTCAGTGATTGTCATGCACTGCTTTTACGTCTGTGTTTAGTTTGTCGTATGCGGTTGGCTACTTGGGCATTGCTAGGTGGTTATATTTTCCTAAATCTGATCGCTTAGGAAAGTAATACCACACCTTACCTTACCATGCAGCACAATTTGAGTTATTCATATTCATTTCACAAGATGTGATGTATATGTGGTCAAATAATTATTTTACTGTAAGCACATTTATTATAGTAAGACGAGGACAAAAGATTTCCACACAAAGATTTTGCCGCAGGCTCAAGTAAATGCATTGACCATTTACAAATTGAGTTACTATTCCTTTAGGATTAGAGATTTCCTCAATCCCTAACCACAAGTATAGTCATATTTGCCTTATTATTATAATCAAATTTGAATAATGCTACCAAATGACCATCAGAAACAGCAGTGAGAGATTGTGAAGACACGACAAGCACGAGTCTTTTTGCACTGCAGGCTGCTGGATCAGAAATGAAGCGTGTGATGTTCTTCAATCTTTCCTCGGGCTGTCGGGACACAAGCATCACCTGCAGAAGAGACTGATTGATTTTGCTCTGTGTGCTGTCATGTTTATATAGCACGCTGTTTCTCACACTGCATTTAGACAGCACTTTAATGCTGTCTGCTCTGTGTGTGTGACCATATTTCATTTTATAAAGAAATAATTCAATTACAGAATCACAATAAAGGCACAAGTCACCCCAAACATGAAATGATGTCGTCATTTAATGACTTTTAATCATTTAAAACCTCCCTTTTTTCTGTGGTACACGAAAGTAGATGTTTCGAAAAGCTAAAGTATGTAAAATAGCAGCATGAACATTCTTCACAACTTTTCCTTTTGTGTCCCATGGAAGAAACAAAAAAGAGGTATGAAACGACATGAAGGCGAGTAAATACTGACATAGTTTACATTTTGGGGTGAACTATTCTTTTAGTTAGATTGAGAAAACGCAAAGGCGATCTTAATTATGATTTGATATTTATTTCCCCTTTTATACATTTTGTGCTGCATAAAGAATGGGAAAAAAGACTGAACGTCAACAGCAGGTTTAACCTCTCGGTTTTCCCAGCTTCGTTTTGTGTGTGTCCTTTTCAGCGTTGACATATTCCTCTGAAAATATGAATATTTTATACATAAGC
>QVTF01005396.1:0-29065 GCA_003573665.1 Oxygymnocypris stewartii
AAAAGCAGCACAGTGGAATTCAAAAACCTGTAAAGGATTACTACGGTACATATTTCATGTTTGCATGCAGGTCACAGCTTGAAGGGTGCTGTTATTGTTATTGGTTAAACACTCATCCCTCTGTACATTTTCTGTAGTCCACCAGATAATTTATTTCAGATTATAGAAGTAAAATGGTTGCATACGCCGTTTCATATTGACTTTCCAGAAGTTTCACCCAAAAGCCTTTAGCTGAGAGACCTTCTGGACTTGCTGTCCCCTTGAGAACATCAGCTTATATCCCCACGATGGAACTGAACTGCATTTCGGCTCTTTGATTCATATTTCATGATGCCGTTTGAAAGTCTTCTTGGCTTCACCTTGTTCCGGGGGCTTAAGCAGCTTTGTTTTTTCTCTTGCTGATGTGTTTGCCTATGGACTTTCATCTTTTGTTCTCTCCATCACACGACAGAACAAAGCCAGTCCCTCTGAAGGCTCTCTGTTCTCTGCGCTGTTCCACAGGTTACATTTTTCCACTGATGTCCTCTGTGAGTGACTTTGTTTTTTTTCTCATGACAAATTTCAGCGCTCCTGAAGTGCGTTTGGCTTTGAGAGGGGTCGGGGAAGAGCTTTCACAGCTGCAGAAGAATAAAGAAAAGGTCACATGGTCATCACTACACTGTCCTCGCCTAAAACCAGAAGCTCTGCCTACAATACAAAATGTACAGCACATAAAATTGATATCCAAGTTTACAGCACATTAAAATTGATAAATGTCACTGGATGCTGTGGTCATTTTAAAAACTGTTGGAAAAATGTGACAATTTTTAAATAAATGTGAAAAAGTTTATTTTCATAATCTTCTCCTTATGCTTTTTCTGTCTCGGAAACAACTCTTTTTATAATCAAGGTCCCATAGCTGAAAAAAACACTTAGGGTGCGAAGGTTAATAAGTGAAATCTAGTCATTTCAATAGAAAGCTACCCAATCCGAATGTTGCATGACTGGGCAAGCAGCTCCTCATGCAGACGTTGCTCGTGGTCAAGATGGTCACGTACATTTGCAGCATCGACCAACAAAGTGTTTGGTTTGAAAGTGACTTCTGTTTGAGTGTTGCTTCATGAAGTGCTTCATACCTTAATATTGTCTTTCACTTGTGCATGTCACATTTCATAAGTTTAATGGGTTGCCAATGCTGTATTCTGTTGTCAAATATAGTGATTGCTATGTGCTTCTTGATGATGAACCAGAGCATGGGTCTGCATTTTGGTGAAATAAGATATTGTACATCAAGACAATAATATGTGTAAGTGTAAAATAATACAGGAGGAACATCCCCCATTTGGTTCAGGATTAAGGTCATTTTCCTCCGAGCGGTTCATTAGCATGCTGTTGGCAGGGTGGTTGACAGCATGATTGGACAATGTGTCCACACTATGTAAATCAACAGCTCTTGGTAAAAGCTTAATCCAACACCGAATGGATTTTAAAACTAGGTTGGGACTTTGCATACTTCTGTATTATACACAGACAGGTTTGACGTGCCTTGGAACACAATCACTGAAATTCAGAGAATGTGCACACGCACGCACGCACGCACGCTCATCCATCACATGCACTTTCTATATGAACATCTGGGTAGAGGCCGGAGAGGCGGGAATGGAGGGGCAGGGGAAAAGATAACAAGATTACTGGGATGTGCAACAGTTTATGTGCTAATCCATTTAAAGTGGCTGCAGTCTGTCAGGATATTGAATGGACTTTCTGTGGCTGAGACAGACACTATAGCGTGATGGTGATTTAAAGGCTGACTGTCCTTCATGGCTGGTTGGTAGATTCTTGCAAAATTAGCTATAATCTGATGCTGGCATGATGTTGCAATGCAGTAAAGAACTATTAGAAAAGTCATCTATACTAGTGGTTTTTATTGAAGAATATAAAGTTATGGAAGTTACATGAAATCAGGTTAATTATATATATATATAGATATAGAGGGATAGATGAGAAGGTATATATGGAGGGAAGAGAGAGAGTGGAGAGATGAGAGAGGAGAGGGTAGAGAGGAGTATATTAGAAGTAGAGAGATAGGGTATATATATTATATATGTATATATATATGTAGATATATATATATATCTATTATATAATATATATATATATATATATATATGTGTATATATATATATATATGTATATAATATGTATATAATATATCTATCTATCTATCTATATATATATATATATATATATATATATATATATATATATAATTTATTGTCCCAGCTTCTGTAAATAAAAAAAAAAAACGTTTTATCTTCATTACATCAGAATGACCAAAATATAATATGTGAGTCCAGTATTTTGGCAGACTAATACAATAATTTGTAATGTTAAAGCCTGAAATCATACCAGTCAGTTTTTATGAAATCTGACTAACAGACTTGTAATGTGATTGTAGCTCGGCCTCGTCCATCATTTCACATTATGACTCTATAAGACTTCTTTAAATTGAGTTGGCTAGCTTCATGTGTAACTGTCGTTCTTCAGGATGGTGAAGTTGCTAAATACTGCAGAGACGTTGATATGTAAACACAGGAAGTGAAGTGCTCAGGTTCTGACGTCAGTATCATGAACATTTCCAAAATGAGCATTTTTTTCGGCATGAATGGTCTGAGTGTACTGAGAAGGGAGCTTTGGGTTGAGAAAGTGAGACTATTCAGGAGTTTGTTTATTTATATATTTTTTGTTTATTTTAGTAAAAACTGTAATATTGTGAAATGAAATGCTGAATGAAAGTATTAATTTCTACTGTCTAATGTATCCCAGTGTGCATAGATGTTTTAAAATGAGTACCGAGCTGTTCAGTGTGTTTCTTGATTGAGCCAAAACACCCTTTTCATCCTGTGTGCTGTGTAAAGCCCTTAAGGATGGTAACAGCTGCATGTGTACACATCCATTCTCTCTTGTTCATCACTCAGCCCTCAACAAGCTCTCTGCCCTGCACTGTGCTGCATCTTATTTAATGTATATAAGTGTGTCTGAGACAGACTGACATAATAGGCCTGCAGCTCTTCAAAGAGTGCCTTCTTAATTCGTATTACATCCTAAAAGCTTGAACACACTTAGGGCAGTGTTGATTTCTTTATAGCCACACAGGCCTAACATTTACATTTTTGTTTGCCGATGGTGTCAGATGTATTAAGAAAATCTGCTGATCTGCTAACAAACGTGTAATGTGATGCTCTTGTTATTGTTGGACAGAGTGCCTTTACTCTCCGACATACTAAAGTCATTATCTTTGGGAATATGAGAGTTCCCCTATAGCACTGGCTGATTGCCTGCCCAAACCACAGAGGAGTTCAGTAACAGTGCAGCGTGATCAGTAATGTAGTGTTGAGCACAGGGAGCTGTTGTGATCCCATGTGGCTTTAGATGCTTGTATTACAGCATGTGTGCATTAATCAGATCTAAACTGGTTTAGCAACTGCTACAGTTTTGTGTGTAAACTGCATCTGAACAGCAAAACTGCCTCAAAAGAAGTAGAATCTTTTTGTAACATTATGAATGTTTTTACGGTCACTTTTAATAAAGTGAATGCATCCTTGGTGAATAAGTGTAATTTCTTAAAAAAAATCGTACATCAAACTTTTAATTGGTAGTGTAATGTGTGAAGAAAACAAACAAAGATATAATCTATGAACAAAATATTTGTGTGGTACATCATATTTTTCAGTCAAGCTGTAATCTCGCAGAACAGAATGTTTAAAATATATATTGTTTTACAATTCAATTTTATGTTCATTTATTTAGCAGACATGTTCTTCCAGAGAAACATACAAATAAGCATATGCAGCTATGAAACTAGCTTTAGCAAGACCAAGTTCTTGGGCATCTTATTTGCAAATATGTTTCAACTTTGAGACGTTGTAGAAGCATTCATGACATCTCAGAAAAAGTTTCCATTTGATTTTCTGACACTGCTGGACCGTTTTAGTACACACATTACTAGTTAATTAGCAAGAGTGCAAAAAGTATGTTAAGAGTCCAAAAGAGCCCACAGTTGAAGAACGCCCCATTTAAACCCATTTATAAAAAGAAGCTCTTATAAAAGCTCTTATAAAAATAATGCTCTTATTTACAAGACTGTTAACTGTAATCATCCATATTCTCATCACTCGTATTGCTGCTTGTGTACATACCCCTGAACATCCCGTCTGCACATCCCTCTTATTCATATTACTATTTATTAGTCCCAGTACAATGTTCTTTGCACATCTTATTGTTTTGCACTTTGTATTCCATTGCACATTTACTCTTTCTCTTCTTTTACCATTTATATGCTCTTGTGTTGTGTTACTCTATAGAATTGTATTTTTTATTTGTATTTTTTTGCACTGTCCACTGAGCGGACCTGATTTGATTTACATTTCACTTCTAATTATACCCTGTATAATTTATTATGTGATAAAGAAACCTTGAACCTTGAGAAGCGAAGAGACCCGAAAAGCAAGCTAAGAACACATGCTGTAAACCCTGCACTACTGTAGCTGAAAGGGGAAGCTGAGATGCTGGATCCTTACGAAACCCCCCTCTGTGGTAAGATGGAGAGCTTGCTGGGAATGTAGAAGCTTGGGATAAAAGAGAGATCAAGAAGAAACCTGTGAGGTCAAACAAACAGTCATTCTTCGGCTGTCATAGCAGAAGTTCACAGCGATCAGGCTCCTGTCTGTGTGAAGAGAGTCTGACATTTCTACATAGACACAAATTGATGCTCTTGTGGTAAATTGGACGTGAACATCCTCACAGAAATTGAGCTTTTAGATTCGCTAAAGAAAATCAAAGTTGATTGACGGAAAAGGTTTTGTTTTAGTCAGATACAAACCACCAGTACTGTTTCCATTCGTGTAAAGAGACCAAAACATTGAGCTTCGTGAAGCTCCGAGACCCGTTCAGATGCATTAAATGCGAGGTCTTGTTTCAGGGTGAGGTCTGACTCGCAGCATGTTGAGTCTGCAAATAAAGTAGGCGGAGGGAACCAAGGCTAATCTGCTCTAGCAGGCACTGCCTCAGACTCTCTCTCTCTCTCCTCTCCCTCCCCTCCCTCCTTCACACTCACTCACTCACTCACTCACTCACTCACTCACTCACTCACTCTCACACTCTCACTCTCACACTCTCACACTCTCTCACTCTCACACTCTCTACTCTCACTCTCTCTCACTCACACACTCTCCCTCTCCCTCTCTCTCTCTCCGTCTCCCTCTCCCTTTCCCTCCCTCTCTCCATCTTTCCTCCTCCTCATGCTGAGCCGCAGAAAGATAACCTTCCTGGAACCCCCGTGTCTCAGAGAAACTATGATGCAAACAGGAAAAGGCAGGCAGGTCTGCTTCCTGAAAAATAGGCTTTTGCTGACTTTAGATTAAGGACCGTTCAAACTGTAATTTCTTTACATTTTAGGAGGTTATTTTATCAGCCTCAAACTTATGACCATTTCATGTTAATGTTCATTAAGCTTTTTTTGTAGCTTAGCAGCAGTTTTATGCAAATCACCCTAAAAATTTGAAAAAAAAAAAAATATATATATGTATAAAGGTATATGAAAATAAAACTCCCAAATAATGTGCAGCACTATAAGGCTGGATAGGGTTGTGTGTTGTTGTCTCTCGTTTGTGTTGATATTATATTTGTATGTTAATGTAAGTGGTTTGCTTAATCTCCAAAGACTCAACTTCTACTTCGGTTTTGTCATCTTACCCCTGATGTTGGTCAAGTGCTGTTATTTGAAAGCACTTTTTTTAATTATTAAAACTATTTTAAGTTGTTCTAGAAAACAGAATCATAGACTCATTTTTGCTTGCCTTGCAGTGTTATTCAAATTAATAGCTTTTTTATATTTTCAGTTTTCTTTTAAATTGAATTTTTATTGGTTTATGTCTGTAATTTTTATACTATTTTTATTTTTCCATTTAACTAAAATTATTTAATTTTTGTTTTAGTTTCAGTCATTTTAGTTTTTCAAATGAAACTTATTCCAGTTACAAAGGCTTTCTAAATGTAGTTGTGAGTTTTTCATGTAGTACTTTATTTGAATTACCTAGGCACTGACCTCACGTTCTGCCTCTCTCTCTCTCTGTAGAAAAGTTGGTAGCCTATCAGAGGGAGTTTCACGCCCTGAGGGAGCGTCTGCATGCGGCGGAGCACCGGACCCTCCAGCGCTCCTCTGAGCTCAACGCCATCCTCGAACAGTTCAGACGGGCCATCGCAGAGACCAACGGCAGCAAAGATGCTCTCTCCAACTTCTCAGGTTACTGGAACACACAGCGTCGATCACTGTGTTATTATCTGTCATGCAGTGAACTGGCTTATGTTCAACAAATAAGTGGGAACGTATATATCCGTTGTATATCTGCTTCATGTTTTTCTAATTCGCAAGCAGTTTATTTACCTACACAAAGAGGCTATTCACTTTTTCAGTTTCCTTGGTTCCGGAATAATTTTTCCTATTTATTTTTCCCATAGAGATTAAAATAAAGTTATAAGCCATGAACAAAAGCAACCCAACTATGAGGTAAATTATAGCATTAAAAGCTTTGAATCAAAAAAGTTTTTTGAAAATTAGACAAAATACAGAGCTAAACTTGAATTTTTAAGGCGGGGGGGTGATATGTTTCCAAGGAACAGCTGTCTTAGACTTCATAATGCAGTTGTGCCTTGAGTGTTGTTGATTTGGCTTCATGGATATGTTTTCAAACTGCTCTCACCTGCAACAATATTTATTGAGTGAACAATAATGATATTTTAGCATTAGAAACACTACTGTGACTAAAGAGCTGACACATACTGGTTTGGATTAACCATTACATAAACAAATCTTTAGTAATTTCGTTTAGGGCGGCGGTGGCACAAACCTTACATTGGTTGGTGGCCTAATACATTTGTGAAGCACTGTGTATTGTAAGAATGCTGAAGTACTCTGGTTTCTTACAGATTGAGACACAGAAGTTGCTGAAGGAGTGGCTCACAGGAAGCCCCTCCAGGTGCAAATATCTACCACCATCTGCCTCACTTGCTCACCAATGAAGGCAGCCCTGCACCAATGCCGTACAGGTGGGCCAGGGACGTACCGGAGTGTGAGCCAAACAACAGGCTATTCATCAGCAATCACAGTAGATCATTTGCAAACATCTGATAAACAGACTGAAATATCACTCCCTTCAAATCAAAGCTGAAGTTTGAATGTCCTTTGTATATGACCAAACATTGATTAATGATAAACTGTGCTAGTTTTCACCGTCTTTAGCCAAGTTCACTAGACAGAAACTAATACACTGTTAATAGCCTTGCTGTCTGCCGCGTCCTTGCTTGTCGTATTGTGTTACACGCCTGTTATCCACGGCTGTGTCGGAGTGGACGCTGCAGACAGCAGCCCTGAGACCTTTTGTCCCTCCTTCACACACCCAAAACAAGCCTAACAGATTCTCATTCGAGGAATCAAGCCCTCCTGGGATCAGTGAGGGTTATATAGAGGATAGTTTTGGGGGCATGAACGCGTGGAAACGTAAGGAATAGGAGCAACTTACCAAATTTTTTTGAGTTATGAAACTATTATAATGCATTTTTGGTTTAAATCAAGGTATTAGAATATTATATCATATCATATCATTGTTTATCCTGAACGTAAGAACACTCATCCACTCATTCACAAATCCACTCACTTATCCATTCATTCACTCATCCACTCATTCACTCATCCACATCACCACCACCACCATTCATCACCACTCACTCATCCATTCACTCATTCATCCACTCATCCACTCATTCACTCATCCACTCACTCATCCACTCATTCACTCATCCACTCATCCACCCACCATCCACTCATTCACTCATCCACTCATCCACTCACTCATCCATTCATCCACTCACTCATCCATCCGCTCATTCACTCATCCGCTCATTCGCTCACTCACTCATCCACTCACTCATCCACTCACTCATCCATTCGCTCATTCACTCATCCACATCGTTCATTCACTCATTCACTCATCCACTTGTTCATTCACTCATCCACTCATTCACTCGTTCATTCACTCATTCACTCATCCACTTGTTCATTCACTCATCCACTCATCCACTCACACCATATAAGCTAATATGAGGTATTTAATTGCGCACACTCATTTCTTCCTGTTTGTAAATTTTGAACATTATTTATTTTCTCCTCCCCTTTAGTCGTTGGCTTATAAATGTTTATTTCTGAATTATGCCACAAATATGTGGTTGGTTTGCATTTTGCATAGCTTTTTTCTCCTCTTGCTTCCTGCAGCCCTTGTGGTAGTTTTGAATTTTCAAAACATAAGTAATTAAATTGGCCCTGGACTGGAAAACTGGGAATTTTTGTAAATGGACAGCAGTAAATGTGTTTTACCAGCTCAACACATGAACAAACACTGGGCAAAATGTATAAATGCATGTTCTCTTCCCTTTTGTTTTTCTGTCCAGTCTGTGCATTCATATGTGGTTAGTTGCATTTTGCATGGTTGCTTCTCTGCCCCTTGCTTTCACAACCAGTGCAATGCTGTGCAGCACATTTTTGGTTCACACCCTACTAGTTAAAAATGATCACATTAAAATACTAGGAAATGCCTCAGATTAATTTCTGAAGGAAATGAGACTGAGAAAAAAGTAAATAAACAGGAATCCGGGTATATTTCTGCTGTTTTTAATGTATCCAAAAGCTGACTAGAATTAAACATAGTGGTTGTGATTGTAGGGATGTAAACAAATATTCTTAAAAATCTCTTGATTATTAATGTGCATATTGTAAAGTCAATGTCCCCCTAATGTCTATAGTGGTTGTAGCCCTTTTTTAATCGGCAGGGCTATTTTATTTTTATTTTTTTTTGACGTAGTGTCCAATCCACTGATCTGGCTAATCGACACCCTAAGCCTGAAGCAGTCGTGCTCTTTTGTGGTTCGCTCTATTTTGTTCTTGTTAGTATGACATGTACCACACTATTGTGTATCAGGCAGTATGTGGGTTAATGACAGATGAGTTAAGGCAACGGCTAGGTGGCTTTATTACAAGCGACATCCTATGCTGGGACAGACTACAGTGAATGACAACAATGACGTTAGAGAATATTAAAAAAAACCTTGTGTGACTGACCCCTGTCACACGAGGAGGTTTGTTTTTCTGAGCATATGGGAACAACAGAGAGAACTTGTTGCTTTTGGAAAGCTGAAGTCCACCCATGCTCTACGCACGCCACCTCCAAACCCACCTCTCCTGCTGGCTACAGTAATCTCAGCCTCTTTCTCCAGACTGTCTGTGGGCAAGACTGCGGCCGGCTCTGGCTCGTGCCCGTGCCTGCGGTCCTTCTCTTCTCATTGAGATCGTGGCTTAGAGGGCTATTTTTAGAGCTGTAAATGGGGACATCTTCTTCTGCCCAGACCCTAGAGACTGTGCAACATACGTACCTCATGCTCAACGCCACCCCTGATCGATTATAAATCTGGTTTGCAAGAGTCCACGGAGAAGATCTAAAATATTCCTGTCAGTTGTATGAACAATGACTAATGGTCTAATAATAAGCATTATACAAGGAAAGGTTTTTTGATAAATATTGTTACCATTCACATTTAAATGTAATGACTTTGAATGCCATGTGGTGTAACATCATGTAAAATATATATTAAAAAAAAATATGTTGTAAAATATATATATTTTAAGCTTAAAAGTTGTAAAAACTGTTATAAATTATGAATTCAGAAGTTTTTGGAGCGTTACACCCCAAATTATTTTTTTCACCAAATGACGTTAGTCTCATAAAAAGATAACATTTTAAGAGATTTAAGATACTTTTTTTGGTTTGCACCACCATTATTTGGGCACGTAAAATTTTCTCAATTAAGCATTGAAAAAATATGAATATTTTTAAAAGTACGAATAATGAAGGAATATGCCAAACTCCTTAGTTTAATCTCAGGAGTTTCATTCTTGTAATTATATTTTCTCCCTTCATTATGATATCAGGGAAGTTTTCTTTAAACCACCCTGATTAGTTTTTCTTTATGTTCCTAATAACAAAATTAATTTTGTTCACACTTTATTTTAAGGTCTAATTCTTGCTATTAACAAACCCTTAGCTATGATTTTTGCCTCCAACTCCTTATTTGCTGCTAATTAATAGTTATTAAGGTAGTTGTTGAGTTTATGTATTGGGTATGATTAGCGACGTAGAATATGGTCATGCAGAATATGTGCTTTTATAAGTACTAATAAACAGCCAATATGTTAATTATAGGCATGCTAATAAACAACTGTTAATGGTGAGAATTGGCCCCTATACTAAAGTGTTACTTGAATTTTATTCAAAGCTAAAAACATTATTAATGAGCAATATGTAATATATTATGTAATGAAAAGCTGTTAATTTATTGCAAATTTATTTAATGAAAGTTATTATCAGTTGTTAATGAGTAAATCTAGCTTTAGCTATAGTCTCATACCTAAACCAGCAATGACTGAAAACCCTTGATATACACAATAATAAGCGAGGTTTGAGACGCTCACATTATAAAAATGTTAAGCAATATAGGATTCAGTGAAACCCCCTACGGTCTCAAACACTGTGTTTTTCTCCCTCAGTAAGGCACTGTAACGTCCCTAGAGACCGTCTGTCTATAAATCTGCCGTAGTTTATTCTCAAGGCACGTTGAGTGGCTGTCTCAAAGAGAAGCATACAGACTTCACATACTGTTGCTGAGCAGTGAATAAAGAGCATTCTGGGAGAATGATGCAGCTCAGCGGCTCTTTATGTAACCGAGCGCCTGAAGGCCAAACGCTACTTTTGTGAAAGAGAAGAGGTGGCGTAGGAGAGGATGACTTGTGTTGAATGCACATTAACTTAAAAACATGTTTTTTTTTCTTTCTTTCAGGTGCTTTACCTCTGTCTGATACACTTCCTTGCTTTAATGTGCTCTCTCTATCTCTCACTCTGTCTGTCTTTGATCCTCAACCTACTTCACTCCTTACTCGTGTGGTGTTACCTCTCAAAACACTTTCTGTCTTGCAGTGCAAAACGACGATGTATTTTACTATCCTCGGTGTTGCTGATGAAGTGTGACGGGGCTTCTGTCAGTCTGTTACTCAAATTGACACACACACACACACACACACACACACACATACACATTTGTTTTTGTGAAAAGTGGGGACATCCCATAGGTGTAATGTTTTTTATACTGTACAAAACTGTATGTGCTAATGCCCTACAACTAAACTTAGCCCTCACAGGAGACTATGCATTTTTACTTTCTCAAAAAAAAAAAAAACTCACTGTGTATGATTTATAAGCATTTTGACAAGTGGGGACATGGGGCAATGTCCTCATAAGTCACCTTCTCCTTGTTATACCAATGTCATACCTGTGTAATTACACAAATGTATGTCCTCATTTGTCACAAAAACGTGCAGACATAGCAGTTCAACCTAAGCACTTCATGAAAAATGTTCCAGTCCATTGCTGACATTTAGTCTGCATGCTTGAGGTTTTAAGCAAGCATGCATATCACCAATATGATTTATCGCATGCATTTTCATATTCAAAAGATCGAGGTTTGTCATTTAAATCATGTCTAGATTTTTTTGTGTGGGTTGTATTTTTTTGTAGAAGAGGATCTAGAAATGCCCAAAAGAAATGCATGAAGGCTGTTATTATCAGTATGTCCTGTCTATAACAGAAAATATAAATATATTAAATATAAATTATATTTATGATAAATGTTATATGTAAATGATAAATATAAAATGTTTATTAAAAATAATTGATATATATATATATATATATATATATATATATATATATATATATATATTACATAATCTCACAGAAGTGAGGACACCCCTCACATTTTTGTAAATATTTTATTATATCTTTTCATGTGACAACACTGAATAAATGACACTTTGCTACAATGTAAAGTCGTAAGTGTACAGCTTGTATAACAGTGTAAATTTGCTGTCCCCTCAAAATAACTCAACACACAGCCATTAATGTCTAAACCGCTGGCCACAAAAGTGAGTACACCCCTAACTGACAATGTCCAAATTAGGCCCAAAGTGTCAATATTTTGTGTGGCCACCATTATTTTCCAGCACTGCCTTGACCCTCTTGGGCATGGAGTTCACCAGAGCTTCACAGGTTGCCACTGGAGTCCTCTTCCACTGACGACATTACGGAGCTGGTGGATGTTAGAGACCTTGAGCTCTTCCACCTTCCGTTTGAGGATGCCCGCAGACGCTTAATACGGTTTAGGTCTGGAGACATGCTGGGCCAGTCCATCACCTTTACCCTCAGCGTTTTGGAGTTGTGTTTGCGGTTGTTATCATGTTGGAAGCCTGCCCTGCGGCCCAGTCTCCGAAGGGAGGGGATCATGCTCTGCTTCAGTATGTCACAGTACATGTTGGCCTTCATGGTTCCCTCAATAAACTGTAGCTCCCCAGTGCCGGTCATGCAGCCCCAGACCTTGACACTCCCACCACCATGCTTGACTGTAGGCAAGACACACTAGTCTGTGTAATCCTCACCTGGTTGCCGCCACACACGCTTGAACACCATCTGAACCAAATAAGTTTATCTTGGTCTCATCAGACCACAGGACATGGTTCCAGTAACCCATGTCTTCAGTCTGCTTGTCTTCAGCAAACTGTTTGCAGGCTTTCTTGTGCATCATCTTTAGAAGAGGCTTCCTTCTGGGACGACAGCCAAGCAGATCAATTTAATGCAGTGTGCGGCGAATGGTCTGAGCACTGACAGGCTGACCCCCCACCACTTCAACCTCTGCAGCAATGCTGGCAGCACTCATACGTCTATTCCCAAACACAACCTCTCTCATATGACGCTGAGCACGTGCCCTCAACTTCTTTGGTCGAACACGTCGAGGCCTGTTCTGAGTGGAACCTGTCTTGTTAAACCGTTGTATGGTCTTGGCCACCGTGTTTGCAGCTCAGTTTCAGGTTCTTGGCAATCTTCTTATAGCCTACGCCATCTTTGTATTATGTTATTTTTTTCTGATCCTCTGAGTTCTTTTCCATGAGGTGCCATGTTGAACTTCCAGTAACCACGTATGAGAGAGTGAGAGAGATAACAACCAAATTGAACCTGCTCCCCATTCACACCTGAAACCTTGTAACACTAACAAGTCACATGACACCGGGGAGAGAAAATGGCTAATTGGGCCCAATTTGGACTTTTTCCACTTAGGGGTGTACTCAGTTTTTGTGGCCAGCGGTTTAGACATTAATGGCTGTGTGTTGAGTTATTTTGAGGGGACAGGCAAATTTACACTGTTATAAAAGCTGTACACTCACTACTTAACATTGTAGCAAAGTGTCATTTTTTCATTGTTGTCACATGAAAAGATATAATAAATAGTTACAAAATGTGAGGGTGTACTCACTTCTGAGATACTGTGTGTGTGTGTGTGTGTGTATATATATATATAAAATAGTTACAAAATATATAATAAAATTGTTACAAAAATGTGAGGGGTGTACTCACTTCTGAGATACTGTGTGTGTGTGTGTGTGTATATATATATATATATATATATATATTATATAGAGAGAGAAAGTTTATACAAAAATAAGTTATATTTTAGATTAATTTTAATAATAATTATTAGTTATAGTTTAAAATGTTTTGGGGTGGAGATGTATGGAGCCCCAACATATGATATTGAAAAAGTTTATCGTGACCAAAATGAGAATTTATTCCTTCACCTTTTGTTTAATTGTGGTCATGATTGATCTACATTAAAATGAGGGAACAAATTATACAACATTTGAACAAATTAATCAAATATGGATTGACTTTATAAGACAAGGGAAAAAATATAATATCTTTTTTTTTGGTCATAAAACCTTTTTTTTTTTGTTAGTCGTGTAAAAGGACAATGCAATATCCCTCACATGCTGTTAGCACTTGCCATTGGTCCATTGTTGAGGATCTTGTTTACTCATGTTCTGATTGTATCATGATGCAGAGTCTGTTCTTGTACTTTTTTTTTTTTCTTCCTCCCTGAAGGGAGGCTGAATTTCATTGCTTTTCTGATGCTCAGAGATGCAGAGTAATGCATTTGCCCTGGGCACCTCCTTGTGGGGTCTTTCAAGTGTGGACATTTACTCTTGTGCTACTCTGGATGCCCGTTCTCCTTATTATTTCAGATATCAAGCCACAATAATACAGCCGCAGAATCAACCCCATGTCACATATTCGTCTTGTATGGCAGTCTGAACAAAAAACCTCTTCATGTTATTTAGAGTAGTTTGTCACCTGCCAGGCGATGACTATGATGTTCTGGTAAATTGAGTCTATGAGGCTAAATTGAAGTTTTGTTCTCTTTTCTACGCAGTTTCGATGGTGATGGGCATCCCCACGGTGAAGCGGAAAGGAAAGTCATACCTGTCAGAGACGCTTCATTCACTCATCGATAAACTCCGGCGGAGGAGAAGCTCGACTGCGTCATCATAGTGTTCGTGGGAGAGGGTGAGCTGTTTCTCATTGGTTTGAGAAAGTGTGTTTGTTCGTGTGTGAGAATTGTGTTGGCTCTGTCTTCCTGTTTGTGAAGATTTGTCATAAGCAACTTGATATGATGGAAATTTCTGTGCCATGCCCACATGCAAACACTGACTAAACAAGCGGTTCTCAATGAGGTTCTAAGTGCTCTCTAATGTCAAAAGCACACAAAAACATTCATATAATATTGTCTATGTCTGTGAATGTAAGCAGTTGTAGAAGACATCGCATGTGTATCAGTATATTAAATCTGTGAAACAGCTTCTTTTGGACAGAGTGACAACATACGACTAACACAAACCAGGCCTCGTCCCCTTGGACATGAATTATTAAAACATGGGATATTGTGATGTTACCAGGAAGAAAACACTAGGCTATATACTATAGAGGTTAACTCTCTTTGGAGTGGACTTTGAGCTTTGCAGATCTTTTTTGTTCTCAAACATCAGAAGGAAGCTTAAAGTTTACAGTTTTGGTACTGTGTCATGTTTACTTGACGTTCAGTGAAAGATCTGAGTCGTGAGACCATCGACAGTCTTGTAAATGGCTGAATTGGGTCAGAGGGGTTTGTTGTTTGCTGTCTTGTTACCACCCGTTGAGGGGTGTGGGCGGTTCATGCTGAGGACAGTGGTCTCGATGCTTTTATGCTGCTGTCTGAAGGTGAGAGCAAGAGGAACAGACATACCGCGGCAGGATATGTCTCTTGCTTCATCTCACAATTTTGTATGTCTGAATTTGTTCTGAAAGGGTGATTTTGGCCCAACAGACATTGTTACCAGCACTATTTACTTACATATTTTAACTGAACCATTTAAAGTATACTCTGCTGTTTGTGGTCAGTAAGATTTTTTTGATGGAAGTTAATACTTCTGTTCATCAAGAAGGCATTACAAAGTTCAAAACAGAGAGTGAAGACATTTGTAATGTTACAGAAGATTTCTCTTTCAATTATTAAAGTAATTCTGTTCAATAGTAATACCAAAAGTGATGGCTCTGCGTAGGTTGGGATCCATTCATTTTTCTTTTTTTAAAGGGGTCATATATAATCGGATATAAAATTCACTTTACAAGTTGTTTGAACATAAATGTGTGTACACATCCGTCCTATAATGATAAAAATCCACCCAGTGGTTTTCTCTATTTTAAAAGCCCCTTTCTCAAATCAGGCTGTTCTGAGGTTCCTGTCAGAATGATGTAGTTCTGTACAGGCCGCTCCCACGAGAGTTGATTGACAAGCCGTCTTACCTTAGACCCGCCCTGAGTGAGCTGAAAACAGTCCGACCGCCATTGTAGACTGGTGGAAGAGGCAGGGGAAGACAAGAAGGTCTCCTAAGCGATTGAGGTGTTTTGTTGTTGGATGTAATAATGAACATAGCAGTTATCATTTACTCTCGACATAACGCGTTTGTTTTTGAAGGGAATGCGCTCCCTGATCTACCTAAATGCATTTATCTTTGCACTAGTCATTCGTGATCCAGCTTCACCTCCAGAAGAAGTGAGTGTAAGGGTTTGTAATAAGTGGCCTTTCCTAATAATGTGCTAGTTAGCGCGTTTCACGATGAATGCGGTTAAAGTAAACTTCCTCAGAGAGTGGCTCGGAAGAGAGGGGCGGGTTCAGCAGAGTTCATTAACATTTAAAGGAAAATGCTACAAAACGGCTTGCTCTGACAAGAGCTGTTTTTGATGGGATTAAAAAGGTGTTTTTTTTTAACTACCATTGCGAAATTTTAACCAAACTGTGTTTGATTTATATACTTTTCATTAAGACCCTAAAGAATCATATCAACTTGTGGAAAATGGGCATCCGATGACCCTTTTAACCTTGACCAAAAAAAGAAAAGGAACGGTGGTTGTATTTTCAAATGCTACCAAAAAAACTAAATTGAAATTAGAACCGTACACACAAAATGCTGCATGAAGTGAAATATTGACTACTTTTCAGATTTTTGTTCATTAATTTTTGCAACTTTAATCAACATTTTCAAAATGCACAAATTAATATAGAGAAATTTAGATTTTTCACGTTTTCTTTGGCCAGATTATAAGTAATGCTTCTCTCGCTCATTTGATTGAGAACTAAATCAATGCACATTACTTTAAAATATGATTTTAAAATAGACATTGCAGAATCCCATCCCAACTTTGTGACCGGTGAACAGAAATGCGATGTCCAAGAGAAATGCAGTCACTCTGCCAAAAGCGACAGGTATTGCTTTCAAGAGAAGCCTTTAATGTCAAGCCTTCACTGAGGCAAAGGGCCTTGGAACATTAATATTAATCTAACTATAATTTAGAAATATATAAAAACACTCATAACTTCTCATACTTGTGCAGATACCGGCAGGCCCGGTTTCAGAATTAAATCAATGAGGGTGCTTCTGAAATTAGTCTATTTTGACATTTTTGCCTTTATGTTTATTACTATCGTTGCAATGATAATGACATCTGCATATAAATGCCGCATTTAGGTTATATATGCCAATGTCACTCTGGTCCTTTTAGCATCATGAAAAACAAAGCTTATTCAAATTCTGAATGTGTTATAGCCAAGAAAGTGCTGTGTGCTCAAAGCTGTCACTCACTTCAGTTCATCGCAGTCTCCGTTGAAATTGACATTTTGAAACATTTGAAGCTCTGGAGTGTTCACCAGTGTCCTATTTTTATAGCTTCAACGGAGTCCTGCTTTCGTTTGATGGCGCTTGGCACCTCTCGCACCCCCGTAGAAACTTGCCTGCATACAGGCAGCTCATTAAATGCAAAGACATGTAATGAATGAATATATAATACGTGTTTTTAGGCTTGTAAAATGATCAAGATATTTTGAGAAACTATCTTTATGGTTATAAATATATTGGTGCCTTTTGAATTTATTGACACCAAAGCTTTTTGCTTTTTTGTAAAGCTTTGGTTACCAGTAGCCACGTCGGTAGAGTTATGGGCGCTTTCAGTCTTTGTAGATATGCTAAACATGTTAGAAATTCAATTTAGCATTTATACTACATTAAAAAACTAGCTGTCTATCAATTCTAAGATTTTTAATGAAATTGGAATTTTGAATAACAAAAATGAGTTTGCTTGTTTTATTCATCAGTTAGAACCATTAAAGAATAAACTGCATTTTCTGTATTTCATTTCTGGGTTAAAAAAGGAAAAATAAGGCAAAATTACACGGACCAAAATACACATAGGAATAAATAAATAATATTTTAAAATGCATTCAAATATAAAACATCTTTTTAATTATTGTATAAAACTGGATTTTATTATTGGCTTCTTTCATAAACATTAAAAACTTTTATCCCAGACTTTGAAATGATAGTCTATATTTGTTACAGATTTGAACCGATTTCTTTTCAGCTTCTATATATTATAAAATGTACCTTGGTGGTTTCCATGAACTGCCAATTACTAATGTTTAGGGGTCGACCGATATGTGTTTTTCAGGGCCGATACCGATTATTACAGATCAAGTAGACCGATAACCGATATTTTGAACCGATTTGCGTGTCTGGAGTAAAAATGAAAATGAATGCCAAAATTAATAATAATTACAATAGGGATTCTGCACTACGTGCAAGAACCCCTAACAATAGCTCTGACAAAAAAAACGTTCTTTAAATGCTTTTAAACATGTCTTTAATTCTGAAAACTGTTAATAACAACAACATTAAATAAACAGTAATATTAATAATAACATAAGTGCAGGGATCACCCAGAAGCATTCTGTAAACATTTTGTAAAATTTAAAGTAAACGTATTTAGCGTATTGTGTGATTATTCTCAACAAAAGTTGTAATAATTGTTGTAGTTGTATTACGTGTATTCTACTGCACCACAGGAATATATTCGGCTAAACCGAACTTATATTTTGACAGGTTGCCATGAGGGCCTTTTAAGTTTCTGTAGCCTATGTATATATGATATGACGATCGTTTTACTCAAATGAAACGGTCAAATGCTCATGAAGTGACTCTCCGAGCAGTTCTGGGGATGTTGTTCATGTATTTATGTCCTCATTTATGCTGAAAATACCGCATCACACGCGCTTTAGTATGTATGTGTGCAGTAAATGAAACCGCACGTCTGTGTCATTCATTAACAGAGATGCAGAACATGCAGGATTCATATTTAAAGTGTTTTTGCGGCTTAATATTTCTAGATACTAGTCCATAGCGCGAGTCGATTTAAGTGTACTGACCTACTTTTGATTCATTCATCCAAACTTCGACAAATTCCGTGACATTCCGCGTTATACGGTAAATTCCATTATATGACTGCATTCCGCGATTCCGTCCGCATTTTCCGCATCGCGGACATCATAGTGGATTGTGATTTATTGCAACTTCAGCAACGTCTGCTGCTGCCTTACTTTTGAGAGAAAACTGATGCGTGATCACTGACGCAGCTCCAGTTAGCAAGTGCGTTCGGTGTGAGACTGCCTTCAGTTTTCCGCATTGATTGGTTGGACTCGTGACTCTCTACATATCAGATGAGCGGTGGACGGAGATTGCTCAAGGCCACAGAGTGTTGAGTTCAGACAAGCTGCATCGAGCCAAATAGTGCATTTAAACATTAAATAATTTCACCTGTATTATTTATTCACCAATAAATAATGTCACCTGTAAATAGTATGTTTGTTTGCATAATAAAAAAAAAATAAAAAAAAGTTTTTTTTTTATTATCGGCAAATCTGTTTTAAAAATGGCCGATATCGATAATCGTAAAAATGCTTAATATCGGCGCCGATAATCGTCCAGGCCGATAATCGGTCGACCCCTATTTGTTACTGGGAAAAAAAAGTTTTTATTTTATAATATACATTGTAAAAAAAAAAAAGCTGTTTTTTATAATTCTTAAGTTACAATATTTCTGCATTCAATATTTAGAATAGAAATGTAGTTACTGTGTTGCAGTGGGCTGTTAGATTAATTGGCTACTCTAAAACGGTCTGTATAAAGGGAGGGGGGGGGGTGCAGCTGAACAACTAACAGTACAGTGTTTCTATACATCATCTGTCTTGACATAAATGTAGTTCTTTTCCTCCAGTCTGTGGTCCGGTGTTTTGTACCCGCCTCCGTGTCTGTGGACTGTGCTTACTGATATTTTCTGTGTGATCAGTCATCAGCTATTCTTCTGGCTTCCTGTAACAATGGTAGTTCAGTAATTAGTTTGAAGTGCTTTAGTAAAGCGGCAACACCCAGTGGCAGTGTGTCTAAAGACCCTCTAATGAGACTCTTTTGTTACCCCTGCACATGTGTGTGACAGAGAGAGGATATCCCTTCCACATCACTCACTGCAGTTTTGCAGTTCTTGCACCCACAGATGGTTTAGGGCAGGGCTTCTCAAAGTCCGGACTCCGGTCCGGATCCTCCGTGCGGCGTGCGTGGCGCACACACACACACACACACTCACACATAGGCGCATGAACCAGTGATGCAGTGATTACAGACTCTTTGTAAGACAAAGCACATAGCAACTAGCGACATTTTGGATAAACCTTTGATTTCATTCAGTAGAATAATGTCACCGGTTTCGCCCCGCGAGCACGAGGTTTCGCCTTCCTGACGCAGTCTTTCTCCACCGGCAGAGTTAGCAGCGTATTCAAAGAACCGAACCGAACCGAACCGCAGCAGACTTGTGAATGAACGAGTACAAAACAGCGTTTGCAAAAACCTATCACTGTTGACTATCTGACATATGAACATGAATGTAGTTCGTCTGTAAAGGGTTGAAACATGCACATTGTTCAGACGTTTGTGCTCCATGAAATATATATTTAAAAAAAATTATAATTAAAGATTTTGGCTATTCAGTTGAAGGGACTGTAGGTTACAGTGAAGTACTATTTCAGAAACATAAAATATGTGGGCCTAAATGAGAACTGCTTTATTGGGCATTTATTTGTATAAAAATGCAGTACTGTTGAGCAATCCTTATGAAAAATAACCATGGTTTTATTATAATAAAAGTGTAGTAAATATGTGCATATTGATTACAATTTATATAACCAGTTTTACTACAAATACAATGGTTAAACTTTGGTTAGTGTAGCAAGGCCATGGTTCATTTGTGGTTATCATGGTTTAATAGTAACCAAATGTTTTTTTTTTTTTTATTTGTATAAAATTATGGTTAATTTTCGTAAATGCAAGTACGACCAGATGACGTCATAAATATGATAATTAAGCATTTATCAAGTTGAATTGTTATATAAAGTTATAAGCATGTTTATAAAAACAAGTTTTGTAATAACAATTATTTCGGACCTTTTGACATTGATGATAATTCAGATTCGGACCTTTGAATGTAAACTTTGAGAACCCCTGGTTTAGGGAGAAGAAAATCAGTGAGAAAAGACAATTCGTCCTCCTCACCGAGATAACAAACAGCCCAGAGCGGAGTCACTCCAATTCCCATGTTTTTCCAGGCTGTCAGGCGCTGCTGGTGTATTTACTTAGTAGTTACTGCACCTGCGTGTGTGTGTGTGTGCGTGCGCGCGTGCGTGCGCGCTAACCAGTGCTTTGTTTGCTTCCTCACAGACGGACATAGATTACGTAAACAGTGTGGTTGCAGGCCTTGAAAAAGAGTAAGTAACCTTTTCTTTTGCCACACTGAACTTCCTCAAGATGAAGTTTTGTAATGATCTCTATTATACGTTTAACCTAATGGTTCAGATGCCTTGCTAACGGTTGTTCTTGACTGTCATTGTGCATCAGGTTCTACACAGAGCTGAATTCTGGGTTACTGGAGGTCATATCTCCCCCTGCCAGCTACTATCCTGACTTCAGCAACTTGAAAGAGACCTTTGGTGACTCAAAGGAGAGGGTGAAGTAAGCATTCAGGAGCCACATACTTCTACAAAACACTAATAGACTGTGTGGGAAAGTACATACTTCTGGGTATATGATAAAACAGTTGCATTGTTACATATTGCAGAGCTTAAAGTTATCCGGCACCGTGCCGGATCTCTGGCGTGTGGCGTCCGGCTGTGAAAATAAAAGATAGTCCTACATTTAAACAACTTGTTTATCATGTTCGAGTTAACGAGTTCACCTACCAGTAGTATGAGTAACACCGCTTTCACTCTCATCAACCAAACTAACATTACTAGCAATCAGAAGTTGTTGCTTTTGTAAACACGAGATGCGAAATAGTACATAAATAGTAATGTAAATCATTAATACACCTATGCCAACACAGGATAATACATCAACATATTTCTATGCGATTTGTTGTACATGCCGTCTGGACATTTATTGTCATACTGTCCTCAATGTACAGTACTTTTATTTGAAACAATACTACATATGCAAGATAGTTTAATAGTATGCAGTAGTGTAGTATGCCAATGACATTAAGCCCATATTCACTACCAGTCAAAGAATTGGACACGTCTAGTTATTACTAAGTGGGGAGTTGTGTAGTCCCCAAATATTGTGACCATTTTAAACATACTTCATGTAAAATATCTTAATTGATATCTTGATAGCTGCTTTTTATTTGTCAACAGAACTAATTGAAGGCATTCATTTTCAGAGGAGTGTGTGTGTGTGTGCGTGTGCGCGTGCGTGTGCGCGCGGGCAGGGGCGGTGCGTAGGTGTATTGATTGCGGTCTGTCATACGGTTGCTCTGGCTGTTGCTGCGGCAGCGAGTGCTCGTGACAGTATTTATGTGCCGGTAGAGATTTCTATGGTGAGGCTGAAATAAAGTTTTGATTAGCCCGGATCTCATATCTCAGTGCCTGAGTCAGAGCTGATTTACTGTCACAAATGTGATTAGAGCGGGAGAGAGAGAGAGAGACAGGATGCCAGTAAGCTCAAGGTCAAAGACATCAACTCATTACTTCCCTTCCTCCTCCTCTCTCTGTCCTAAAAGGACCTCTCTTCTCATCTCCTGCTCTCCCTAAATCTTTCATCCACGGCTGTCTCAGTTTAATCGCTATCACTCTGGGCATCCCTTTCTTTCACGGCCGCTTCTGTCTTCTGGTGTCATGTTCTCTCTTTCATAACTCTGATTCTGTCCATCCTAGGCTTGTCACGACTGAAAAAATAGTCAATGCAGAGTATTATTATTATTCTCAATACCAATTTAAATATAAATAGTTATAGATATGCCAGGGCTCGCAGAGTTTCAAAATCCCTGGTAGCCCTTCGGGCAGGTGCTCTTCAGATTCTGGTATCCCGGAAATTAATTTAACTAGCCCAAATAAAAAATATTTTTTTTTTTAAATATAGAAAATCAGATAAGTCTAAATGTCAATCTAATATATTTTCAATACGCAAATCAAGTCAAGTCACCTTTATTTATATAGCACTTTTAACAATACAAATTGTGTCAAAGCAACTGCACAATATAAAAATAGGAAAATTAGTGTATCACTAATGTAAAATCACAAGATTAAACGCCCGTTTTTGAGTTAAAGGCATTTCATTATTGAATTCATTCATACACACAAAAAATCTTATAAAATTGCATTTCAGCTTTTAAACCATTTTTATGAAAAGGGACAAGTCAAACATATTACATAAATATTACTATTTTGTAATATTGCTCATATTAGCTGCTTTATCAGGCATTATATAGGCAAGATGAAATGAAAATGCCAACGACAGGTTTCTGAGGACAGACGGTTTCCTTCAGAGACTCATAAAAACATCTGCGCCGCGTTTTGTCTTTGAAATGTGCAGCGCTCATATTTATTCAATGACTTCATTGTCTTTTGAAGTTTAATCCAGCTGTATCTCAATTCTTGTATTTCCGTCCTCAACTGTAAGCCCTCTTGAAATTATAATGAAGACTTTTCCTATATCAGTTAACGTATTTAAACCTTTTATGACCTTAAATTTGATACAACTAAATTGAGAGATCTAAGGACCTGCGGGAGCCCTGTGTTTAAGGTAGCCGACTGGAAAACACAATCGCCCCGGGACGACGGCCTAGCGATTCTGTGAGCCCTGAGATATGATATTCAAGGTCAAGGTTTCTTTATTTGTCACATAACAAATTATACAGGGTATAATTAGAAGTGAAATGTAAATCAAATCAGGTCCGCTCAGTGGACAGTGCAAAAAAAACAAATAAAAAATAAAATTCTATAAAGTAACACAACACAAGAGCATATAAATGGTAAAAGAAGAGAGAGTAAAATGTGCAATGGAATACAAAGTGCAAAACAATAAGATGTGCAAAGAACAGTGTACTGGGACTTAATATTCAACACACTCCTTAGTTTAATCAAATAAAATAATAATACATGTTAATCATTCAGAGCCATGCAATTAAGAGCAGTAAGTAAACAGTATTTACAAACATACACTACCAAACTACCGTTTGTTCTAAGATCTTATTTTCTTTAAATCAATTATTACTTATTTATTAAAAAGGCAGTTACAAATATTTTTAATAAAACATTCTATTCATCAAAGAATCCTAAAACAAAATTTCCACAAAAATACTAAGCAGCCCAACTGTTGTTAACTCAATATTGGTAATATTCAGAAATGCTTGAGCAAATCATCATATTATAATGATTTCTGAAGGATCATGTGACTCTGAAGACTTGAGTAATGATGCAGAAAATGTAGCTTTACCTTCATAGAAATAAATAGCATTTTAAAATGTTAAAATAGAAAACGGTTATTTGAAATATTTCACAATATTCCTGTTTTTATTGTATTTTTGATTAAAAAAACCCCACCTTGGTGAGCAGAAGACACTTTTTTTAAATGCATTATAAATTCTCACTGATCCCATAATTTTGAACAATGTATATTTTCCAAACATACAGCAGGTCTGTTAGACAGCACTTGGATACTCAATCAGCCGTAGATGCTGTGGAGAGATTGGTAGCATTCGTTTTTCTTTTCTTTTTTTAGCAAGGGTCCACTTGTCCTTCTTACAGTCATATTTATATCATTCATTAGGTTGCAATTCCTAATTAAATGATTGGCTGTTTGACTAAATTTAACAACATTTTTGCTGTTATTTGTGTTTTTGAGCTTTAGTGTTGATTTTGCACGATCAAGGCCATTGCCAAGATATATTCAGAGTGAAACAACTTTAAAGTTGTACCCAATGATGCCATCTGACGTGTGGTGTGTGCGTAGGTGTGGATGTGTGAGTGGGTGTGTGTGTGGTGTGGTGTGGTGTGTGTGCGCATGTGTGTGTGTGGTGTGTTGTGCGAGTGTGTGTGTGTGTGCGTGCGTGCGTGCCTCGTTGAGCTTCTGAGTCTTATTCTGTTCCACAGACTCTACTCTCGTCCACTTTACAAAGTCAGTTTGATCAAAGGAAATGAGCGGCTTTGATGCCCCTCATATTTAATATTCTTTTTGAATATTTATATCTCTCTTTTCTAAACCCTTTACCGAAAAGGACGAATGAATAACAAAGCTTATATTGAGTATGCGTGAGTAATGTGTTTTTGTTTATAGACTCCCTCAACCCTTTTTAGCTTTTCGTCTGTGTTTGTTTCTGTTACTGTCAGTCACACGCTTGACATCTAGAATTTCAGCTAGCTGACTCATCAACAGGTTAACTTGTACATTCAACCTTTGCTTTTAGACTACTGGACATCTCTCTTTTTGAACATGTTTTTGTGTTTCTTTGTAGATGGAGGACCAAGCAGAACTTGGACTATTCCTTTCTAATGATGTATGCTGTGAACAAAGGGGTCTATTATGTCCAGGTAATCAAATGTTAAAGGTTAAGCGTGTAATGTCTGCAGTTTGAGATACAAATCGAATGACTTTTCAAACAGGTTCCCAAAACCCTCCCCTGTCTGCTATTGGTCGGTAAACTCACACCATCGGTTGAGTGCGTGTGACTGGATACAAATAGAAACAGAGCAATGCTTTGAAAGCATCATTGTGTTTACACTTTGGGTAAAGCGACCTACGCATGGCTTTCTCATTATAAACAAGTAAATATTGCAGAAAGAATTTGAACTCTGAAACGGTCATATGATGATCTAAACGTTTTTCAATCTAATGTCTATTGACAGCAAATGTGGCATGCTGTAAATTACCACATACAATAATTAAGGTGCACAATAAATTGGTACTGTATTTGGTATCGGTTTTTTTATTATTCAGTACAATTACTGGAGATATTTTGGCCTCAATTGAATATTTAATTGACTAGGTTAGCTCTCCCATTTATCTTTAGCATTATCTTACATTCTCTTAAAGTGCATTTTTTTAATTGCTTACAATTTAATTAATAACAGAATAAAATTTGATCTTTAGCAAATCTTAGAATTAATATACATTTTCAACCGTTACTTTATAATGCTTAAATTCACTCGTGGCATTTAAGACCGTTGGTTTTATCAGGGCTCTGTCACGTCGGTCTAGTGTTATTCGTGGTTTTGTGACAGAGCCCTGATTCTCTCGTCATGTCCGGGTTTCATGTGAGTGCGCGGCTTCGAGTGTGCTCTCTCGTCTGCGTGCATTGTTTCGTGTTGGAGCGTGGTGTTCGGATCCCGGCACACATGTCTTGAGTTTCGGTTACGTGTATTAATATTAATATATAAATATTGAATGAAAGACTTAAAACGCTTAAATGAAAATGAGAAATGTTGGATTGGCAACTAACTAAACTGAAAAAAGACAAGGATATAACAATTACGAAAACACGAAGATTAAAACTGAAAATAAAAGCTAGTTTAAACTATGATCACATATAAATAATAATGCTAAAATAACGTTGAATTCTGTTGTTATTACATCCCTTATTAGTAATAAAAAGTGTCAGTGCTTTACTGATGTTACTTCATTCATGATATTCCCACACGGTTACTAAATTAAGCAAATTTACTTCCAGTGACAGTTTAAAAAATATATTTTCTTTACAATAAGAAATTCATATTACTTTGAACACATTTCATTTATTTATGCCGACGGGAGGTCGAATCAAACGTTTAGTCTTTGCTAATTAACAGCATGTCACACAAAGACTTGAACGGTTGAGACCAGTGTTAAACTTAAACCTAAAACGCTGAGGAAATATCTTTTGGTTGAATGGTCATCTTCCCAAGCGGTGTAGGTTTCTAGTTAGTGTGCAGAAGTACCCCGCAGCTCTCTGCTCAGGGGCTGCTGTGGTTACTCGTGTATCTGATTTACCCTAAAGACACACTTTGGCTCTGTAGCGGTGGTCATGGGAACGTGGCTTGGTGGTTTTGGGATTTCTGATAATGATTTTACAGCTGGGATATGATCAGGGGAAATAATAAGCTGCGGTTAGAGCAGCTGTAGATGGTCACGGCAGATTGAAAGCGGCGTGACGCTCAACTCGACATCTCTTATTTGTTTCTCTCTGCTGGACAAACAAACTCGAAAAGCATAACATGATGAAAAATATCAAGCATGCGCTTCTGCCAACCAGTTATTTTTGCAGTGATATCGGCTGTAATCCTGTATGTTTAGTGCTCACTAACCAATGTCCACCTCTGAGCAAATCTGTTAGAGTGAGCGTTATATAAATTAATAAATGTGTTTTTATATTTATACTTGTTTCAAATTATGTTCAATATTTATCCAGCATCACAAATGACTAGTTTTAGCCTCATGTAACATCATACTTGTGATGAGAGGCAGATACTCTTCCTACTTTTTTAGTTGTTTTTGATGAAAAGCTTTATATTGATTTATTTGATTACATTCACAATACCTTTCAAATGTTGGGTGTTAGTAAGATCTTTTATTTATTTAAAAAAAGGAAATGTACAACTTATCAGAAGGACTAATTTGTTAAAAAGTGACTGTAAAGACGTTGTTACAAAAGGTTTCAAAGCTTCATCAACAGGTTTATCATAATAATAATATTAAGCAGTAAAAACAGTTTTTAACATTGATAATAAGATTCATAGAGTGATAGATTGATAATTTATCATGTGACTGAAGGCTGCTGAAAATTCAGCTTCACCATTACGAATATGAAAAAATATATTGCAATATGAAACAATTATAATAATATTATTTTGCACTATTATTGATTTTACTGTATTTTGATCAAACAAGTACATCCATAGTGAGCATAACGGACTTTTCCACAAAAAAAAACTATCACACTGATTTTTAACTTAGTATCTTTCTAATATTTCGATGTTTCCTCAGACAGAAAAGCATGCTGTATTAATGTTCATTGATGTCTTTCTCATGTCCACGTGCTTCTCTCTGTCTGTGTGTAGGACTGTACTCAATGTTGTCATGTTTTTTTCTTTGCTGTGCTAATAAATCTCTCTAGTGTCTCCATGTCTTTGTGCTCAATACATGCTGTGCTCTCTTAGGAGAGGGGAAAGGTATTGCTTTCATGTTTTTTTACTCAAGAGTATAGGACAACATGCTTTAGCTTTGCTAGTGTTTGTCTGTGCTTACATTAGTGGCACGATCTGTGTGAGAAGTGGTTTATCTTTGGGGTTTTTTCTCCCTCCAGGTTGATTGTTAGATGTGGTATTTGTAGTAGGTGCAGCATGTGTGGAAGTATATCTGGTTTATGAGCTGTTCTGTATGATTCATGTCTGTTTCTTGTTGTTTTAACAGTTAGAGGACGACATCGTTGCCAAGCCCAACTATTTTGCCACCATGAAAAACTTTGCCATACAACTCGCCACTGAGGACTGGATGATCCTTGAGTTTTCACAGCTGGGCTTCATTGGTATGACTTCTATATATTTAATATCTGTATTTTGAAAGAAATTTATACACATCCATCACTTAGATTACTTGAGTTATTGTCATCATTTACTCGTTCCAAACCTGTATGACTTGTGCTTTCATGGTATACTGAAAGATATATTTTGAAGAATGTTTGCACTGCTCTTTTCTATACAATGTAGTCACAGTATCCAAGAGCAATTAAGCCCCGAAAAGTACCGTAAAAGTACTCGTTATAATTTGAGCTGCATAAATATTCTTCAGAATTTCTCCTTTTGTGTCCCTCTGAAGAAAGAACGGGTTTAGAAAGACATGAGAGTGGGTCAATGATGACAGAATTTTAATTTTAGTTTACTTTAAAGAGATCCATAAAAAAAATTAAACTTCTGTCATTAATTACTCACCATCATGTCGTTCCAAACCTGTGAGACCTTCGTTCACTTTCAGAGCACAATGTATTTTTGATGAAATCTGAGAGCTTTCTGACCTGCAAAGACAGCAACACAAATCAAGGTTCAAGGTTTCAGTCTTCACAGCAGTACACGACGCATGCGTGTGCATTGCTCTGCTTGTAAACAAGACGCAGCGCATCGTGTTTTATCAGAGCGCCGGCTCCTGCGTCAGCAGCATCACACGCATGTATCGTGCTCAGAGCTGGTCCTAACCGATCACATGTACTCTGGATTACGTAACCAGATTCCACAAATGAAATACTTGTAATTAGAGTAAGTTACATTTTAAAATACTTGTAATCAGACTACAGTTACTTTTTTATGGATTACATGATTAGATATTATTCACACAATAGCATTACATTATTCATAATTCATTGATTCTCCCTAATTTCTC
>QVTF01005397.1:0-29082 GCA_003573665.1 Oxygymnocypris stewartii
TATTTTAGAAATGGACGACGAACATAAGTGGTTTATTTTACAATTTAAAGCACAGTTGTTTTTCGGTGTCGTTTGATGAGATATAGCAGCCTTTATTGCTCAATACATCATTGTATGTATATAGTCATACACTATGTATTGTGAAAGCGGCTCTATATCAATAAGATTTGCCATTTTTTAAATCATTGGATTTGGGAATGGGTGAAGCGACATGTTTCCGACTAAAGCAAACACTGATCTCCATGATGGTGACATCATTTTAACCAATAAAACATCAAAATCTGATCCTCTGTTATTCTCAATAACAGCAGGTGTTCATCACTAATGCACAGTCATCATTTAATTACTCACGTAATTATCTCATTAAATTTAACTCTTATAAAGTCCCACCTCTGCTCAATTTATTAAAAACTAGGACTCGACACTGGACTCATATAAAACACTGGTTACACCCATTATTATGAGAATGTTTAAAAAACCTTCTACAAACAATGTGTACATACCATTTTCATCTAACCATTTGACAACATTATTAAAAACCACATAACTTTGAGCAAATGTAATATTAACTTTACTGGAGGAATGTTTGTTTATAACCTTGAGAGAACCACGAGAGAATGCTCCCTGTTAGCTGGGCAGAGAACAAACTCAAAGTCATGAGCTCACTCTAGGACAGACAGAAAACATAGTATCCTGCCACTAAACTAAGAACAAGATCAAAGAAAGTCACAGACAGCCAGTCTCCCAAATATCAGCTGTTAACCTTATAAAGCCAAAAGATGAGCAAAACCAAACCTGTCGCACACAATCGAACAACACGTCTTCTGTCATGTGAGTGACAGTTCATACATGATTAGCAAGTAAAAAGCATTTTAGGATAATTGTACAAATATCCACATTCGGGTTGAGATTTCTTTTCTTATTTTAACAAACAAATAAACAATGATATTGTTTCATATGTCAAGGGTTAATTAAGAGTGACCGTGTAAAATAATTCTAATTTCAAAATTGACATTTTGTTGCTTGCATAAATGCAATTTTTTAACAGTAGAAGATAATTTTGGTAAACCAGTAATATATCAAACTGTGAAAGAAAGAAATAAAAAGAAGAATGAAAGAAAGAAAGAAAGAAAGAAAGAAAGAAAAAAGAAAGAAAAAGAGAAAAGAAAGAAAGAAAGAAAGAAAGAAAGAAGAAAGAAGAAGAAGAAAGAAAAAAGAAAGAAAGAAAGAAAGAAAGAAAGAAAGAAGAAAGAAAGAAAGAAAGAAAGAAGAAAAAAGAAAGAAAGAAAGAAAGAAAGAAAGAAAGAAAGAAAGAAAAAGAAAGAAAGAAAGAAAGAAAGAAAGAAAGAAAGAAAGAAAGAAAGAAATATTTGGTTCAAAATTTAAAACAGATTATTTTGAGTTCACTGTGAAAAAATGGAGAGTGCATTCAATTGATTGCTTTCCACCATATGAAATCTCATATTCATGCTGCACAATGTGTCTGTAAATGATTTAATGTTCTTTTGTATAATTATAGACTTTATCTCATTATCTTTTCCTGTAAATCAGGACTTTTCTAGACAAAGCACTGTTTACTTTCAGTTTAACTTTAGCAGAAACAAACTACAGAATTTATTTTTACACATAAAGTGGTCAAAAAGGAAGAAATAAGATGTGTGTTATGATTTTACAGGAGTTCGGCACATATGCAAGAATGCAAAATATTAATAAAAATAACAAAAATTTAAATAAAATCAGTGACTTTTCTAGTTCAGTGGTCAAAATATCACTGAATTATCACTTATTTTCTATGAATTAAAAATGGAAACAATACATTTTTTAATGTTTTTTTTAAATTACTTTGCAAATGTTATTTTGTGTTTGTTATTTTGGAAATGGATCTTAACTATCCCTAATTAGGCTCATTATTTTGTGTTTTAGGTTGATTTTGAGCACACATGTATGTGCTCTCTGCATGGTATTGCATGTTATTGTAAGTGAAGGTGTTTGTGTAGGGTGGCCAGATTTGGTGAGTATCTTAAAACTTAATACATATACAATACCAAGCACTTCTGCAAAAACCCGAAAGACCACCACCATAATCATCATCATCAAAAAACTAAAACAACAACAAAAACGTTTTTAAGTCAGACAATGAAATCCATTAATCAATGTTGTCTTAAATTCTAAGAAGGTTTGAGATCCTACAGTCTCCAGTGTGAAATATTCAGTGTGATCCAGGTTAATTATTTGTCCCCTTGATTACTGATGTGCTTCCATGAGCTTTTTCCTGCCCGAGCCTGTTTATCTATCTTACTCAGTGTTTGCAGGAATTAGAAGAGAGAGCCTGTGCAAACACACTGTTCTTCTCCCCTTAGTAACCATATCAGACAGATAACATGCACAAACATGTATCATACTGCCTATTTCAGGGGTAGGCAAAGCCAGCTCTGGAGTGCCGCTGTCCTGCAGAGTTTAGCTCCAACTCTAATCAAACACACATGAACAAGCTAATCAAGGTCTTCAGAAGTACGGCTACAGGCAGGTGAGGTTTTTTTATATAAGGTACCTCCTCCACTCGCTCTTTAAGAATACAAATGCTGCTTGGCTTCACAACACTTTCTTAGGCTACACAGAGAAAAGGAAGACTGGGCTGCAGCATTCGGTAAATGACATTCTTGCAACATTTTTTAATCTTCTGTTCGATAGTATCACGTTTATTTGCATATGGAATTTTTAAACTAAGCAATATCTCCTGTTCCTAGGTAAAAAATCAAACAAACAAAAAAACACACTAAAAGGTACAATGTCGAAGGGAATGGAGATTGGGGGCATTGTCCTGGGCATTATTGGCTGGATCCTTAGCATTGTCACTTGCGCTCTCCCATTGTGGTGTGGCACGGTCTTTGTTAATGCACAAATCATCACGGCACGGAGCATCTAGCAAGGTGTGTGGATGAACTGTGCTGTACAGAGCACCAGAGAGATTAATTGTATGGTATACAACAGCATTCAGGATCTTACCGCAGGAAATTCAGGCTTCCAGAGCCATGACGGTCATTGTCCTTGTCTTGGCTTTCCTGGGCGTGATGATTTACATCATAGGCACCCAATGTACCAATTTGATCAAAGAGGAAGCATCCAAGGCTAAAATGATGATTGTCTCTGGTGTGATGTTCATTATTGCTGGCATTCCTGGAGCTCATTCCGGTGGCCTGGGTGGCACGCCTAACCATTCAGGAGATTTACATCCAAAAACCAGACAGCGTTAATCAAAGACAGGTTGGGGCGTCCATCTATGTAGGATTTGCCGCTGTTGCTCTGTTACTGATTGGTGGAGCTTTACTGTGCTGCACCTGTCCTCCACAGGAGAAGAAGTACAAGACGGCAAGAATGGGCTACTCTGTTCCACGCTCTGTCGGTGGTGGGTATGACAAAATGAATCATGTTTAACCTTGTTTTCTTGCAAGAAAATAAAAGAGGTATCGCACAAATGGTGGAGATAATTTGAATGGCTTAAAACAAAATAGAAAATCTTGTACTATGTTTATATCTTGATTGAATTTCAATCAGCTCTGTAAAGGTTTAATTATGTTAATGTAAATGCATTCTTATTCTTATTCATTGAAACTCTGTTAAAATGGAATGGAGAGCTGTCAGATATATCTACAGTTTTGGCTTTTTCTTCCCCTCTAGTGTATATGTATATGTGTTACGAAATACATTATGGATGTACATGGATGCATGCAAAATAAATATTAAACAAACATATGAATAATGCCTTTAATCTTGAAACATTCTTGTGCTGCTCCATTCAACCAGGGCCAGTATTTATCAAGCCTCTAAGAATGACTCTCTAGAGAGAGAGAGAGAGAGAGAGAGAGATGCAGACAGAGAGTGGTGTGTGTAGCAGTGGATGCGAGGGACATGATTAAGATCCGCTGCTTTAGAATATTGATTTTGAAACTTGTGAATTCAATTAGAATCGTTAAAAGACAGAATCCCGATTCATATATGAATAGATGTTTTCGTCCACTCCTAGTTTTGATGACATGGCAACAACTTATCTTCTCTAAAGCAGGCAGTATGACCTCTCCCCCTTGTTGCATTTACCAGGGAGGGGCTTTCTGTAAATTTTAAGGTTTGTGATGTCACCAACCTGGGAAGAAGCTCGTTGTAGTCTCTACCAGCTGTAACTGTAGGCATTTTGCAGATATATTTATTATGCAGATTTTTTTTATGCTCAACCAGCAACTTTACACACTAAGTAAAGTAAAAAGTTCAATCACAATCAAGTTTTCAGTGGATTTCATTATTTGTGCAGCAAATCTTCATCGTCATCATCCTCTCACCTTCATCAGAATAAGTTCAGAATTTGTAAGCAGCTGTACAGTTGCTAAATCTGTTTGAGGGTTTATAGCAAGGGTCACCAAGTTCGGTCCTGGAGGGCCGGTGTCCTGCAGAGTTTAGCTCCAACCCTAATCAAACACACCTGAAGCAGCTAATCAAGGTCTTACTAGGTACACTTGAAACTTCCAGGCAAGTGGGTTGAGGCAAGTTTTAGCCAAACTCTGCAGGACACCGGCCCTCCAGGATCAAGTTAGATGACCCCTGGTTTAAAGTGATTAATTGTTCTCACCAACATTGTGTAAAGGTTCCAGAATTCCCATGCCTCTCATTATTCTTGGCGTCTGACGTAATGTTTATTTTTTATTTTTATATAATCACTGCAATGCTGTTCTGAGTAAGAAGCAGGTAAACATTTCCTTCCTCTGTTTGGTCTCTGTTTTCTTCATTTCACCTCTGATGGACGAGGGACTCATTAAAACAATGTAAAGCTTCCATACTTCTGTGTTTGTTTTCATTCAGACGTATTACTTTTGTAAAACATTCGTTTTGAAGATTTCATTATTTTATAACTTTTCTGTTTATCTTAGACGTCATGCATCTTTCTGCTTTGTGTGTGTGTGTGTGTGTGTGTGTGTGTGTGCATATTTATGTGGTTTATGAGGACACAAATTTGTATAATGACATGGGTATGACATAGGTATTACAAGGAGAAGGTGATTTATGAGGACATTTTCAGTGTCCCCATAATTTAAAATGCTTATAAATCATAGAGAGTAAGTTTTTTGGGGGGAAAGTTGAAATGCACCATCTTCTGTGAGGGCTAAGTTTAGGTGTAGGGTAGGTGTAGGGCAATAGCACATACCGGTGTACAGTATAAAAACCATTACGCCTATGGAGAGTCCTCGTAAACCATAACAACCAACATGTGTGTGTGTGTACTTGTTTATGCTACATTGTTGGGACCAAATGTCCCCACAAGGATAGTAGAACCTGAAATTGTGGGGACCGGCCTGCGGTCTTCACGACGGAAGACATATATAAACAATAGTAAATGATGTTAATCTGAAAGTGTAACCAAGCAAAAAGGTTTTCTGTAAGGGGTAGGTTTAGGGTTAGGGTTGGGTTACTTCACTTTTATCAGGGATGGATACAATCTCTGCAGGAAAGTGGCCTGGAAGGGCCAATTTTGGTGAGGGGATATAAAATATAAATTGGTCAGTATAAAAGTAATAGAATCTATGGAAAGTCCCCACAATTCACAGACACACACGCGTGTGTGTGTGTGTGTGTGTGTAGTGGTGATGGATGTCAGATTGTGTTGGGGTAAATCAAAGTAATTGTATTGTTTAATATTAGTTTAAAAGTTTTGTTTAAAATATATAGTTCAAACAAATATTATATATTACTTTATTTTAATATGAAATAAATGTGTAGAAATTAGCTTAATCCAAAATTAAGAAAATGCTATTATTCATTATAGTTCATGTTAAGCATTTTGTAATCTTTATGTGCAACCACACATATTAAGTGTTACTGATACATTAATAATAACAACCATAGGCTATGATTCCATAGTGTATTTCATTATTTGTGCAGCAAATCTTCCTCACCCTCCACTAATCTTCATCTTCCTCTGAATCATTTCTGCATTTGTAAGCTTTGGTGGTTTATTAAATTGTTCCCACCACTGTTGTGGAACTATTCCAAATTTTCCAGGTTAACACCCAGTGTTTTTCTTGGCTTGTGCTGTAACTTCATTGTTTTGAATGTGTTTTTAATTTTTTTGTTAGCTTAACACTTTGAAATTTCTCATGATGCTTTGATTTCCTTGATGCAGAAAGAGCCAATTACATATTTAGTTTATGAGGAAACGTCTTTTCCAAACTTCCCTTCCTCTGTTTGGTTTCTGTTTTAATCAGTTCACCTCTGATGGACGAGAGACTCACTGGAACACGGTAAAACTATTCCATATTTCTCTCTTTTACTTCATTCAGACCCACTTTTGATATTTTGTAAAACAAAATTCATTATTTTATTTATTTTAAATGTTCAGATGTAGTCGATAATTCAGTTATAATACTTTGGTCACACTTGGTACCTTCGTAGTCAAAGTGACCGAAGCCTATTAATGTAAAAAAAAATTATATCATTATTATTATTATTATTATTATAATAATTTTTTTTTTTTTAAATTCCAGGAAAGTCAAATAGTGCTAAATATAGCACTCATATCTTGTGTAATGTAATGATGTAACCACATTTAGCTCCCTATATAAATCAATCAACTATATATATATATATATATATCTGTTTTAGAAACAAATGCTTGGCCTGGAGGTTTCTATAATGTATTTTATTTCTGTGCATTATGCATTGGGTTTGAATTGTTGATTGTATTTCACACATTTGCAAAATATTTCAATTACACCAATTTAAATGTGTGTGCGTGGATACTTGTTTTGCACTCAAAATATTTATGTATTTATTTATCTGCGTCATGGCTGATTAGATTGTACCACCAAAATAGTCTCTGAGATTTTTGTATTTATTTATTTTAATATTTTTTTTCTCTCCATATTTCCCATTCATTTCCATTGTCGGTCACTTTTGACCATGAAGGTATGAACCAGCTTTCATGAAACTTTAAAACAGCAAGCCTTACTTTTTTATTTTTTCAAACGTTAACATAATCTAAATAATGTTAATTTGTGTGTGTGTGTGTGTGTGTGTGTGTGTGTGTGTGTGTGTGTGTGTGTGTGTGTGTGTGTGTGTGTGTTGACATTGTTAATGCAACAAAAATCTCCAAGTGCCATCTTTTTCTGATGAAGCAACAATTTAAAAATGTAACTTTTTTTCAATAAAAATAATCAATCTTTTTAAACATGTTAAGTTTTATAAATAGGCATTTATATCATTTTATAAATACAGTAACTGATTGTTTATTGGATTGTGTAGGTGTTGCTATGGAGATGTCAGTCAAAATGGCTCCTGCTCTTCCTCTGATTGTTCTCATCTTAATTCACAGTGAGTGACTGATTTTACAGTAGCACTTTGCTCTATATTCACTGACAGTGGCATTCTGTGGGGTTTCAGTCATGGCCTTTAGTAAGCAACTGTAAACTACAAACATGCATCTTACACATCTCTGTTACAGCTAATGCAGACACATGCATATTGGTTGATGACCTGGCATGGCCTTTTCACTGTCCCACAGGATAAAAAATGAATACAATTAATATTGTAGGTATTTAAAATGCAGTAAATGGTTAAACATGTATGCTGCAGTGTTATTAGAAATTATTAATTGTTTTAGCCAAATCTCAAAATTGTCCTATTAAACTGTCTCAAGCATGGTTAAATAAATTACATCTTTTATAGATGAAAAGAATAGCATACATTTTTTAATAAAGAGATGCAGCATAATTGTACAAGTGTCAGATTCACCATATCCTGATTTTAAATCGGCCAATTCCAGAGAAAACTTAATTAATGGAAGGACCCCATTCATGGTTGTGTTACTGAAGCCTCCTGTGAAACCCATGACTTGCACATGGTCAATTTCTTTCTCAGAATTGTTCAAATATTATGTTTGCTTGGAATAGTAAGGTCATTAATTGATAGAAAAGGGATGAAACCGTCATATGGTGTGACAGAAAATGCCCTCCGGAGTGACGCCTGTATTGTCACAACACACGACAAAGATGTCACACCAGATAAGAAGGTCTCTTTAACCTGTAGCCAGCACTCCCCATTTTAGGACTCACAGCTGAAAATGACCTATCTAACTTAAAATTATAACAGTTGTTGACTTCAGTCGCCACACACACAATTTTGGTGTCTTTAAAAAGAAGACGCTTTGGGCTTTACTATCCATCATCCAGAGTTGATAAAGTTCAAAAAGATAAAAGTTATATAAGTACCTTGACTTAAGTAAACATAAGTGCCTTGAAAAAAGTGTACCACACTGAATATTTTTTTTTTCATACAAAAATACATGAAATAAATCCTGGAGTAATCTAGAAAAGTACGGCGCTAAAAGTCACATGTCTCGTGAGTTTATATTTCTAATCTGAAGAAAATACCATTAAAAATTAGATTTTCCTGAGACTATGTATAGCCCCCCCCCCCCCACACACACACCCACGTTTGAGGAAGAATATTGATTTACCAAACCAAATGTATTGAAGAGTTCTACATACTATTCAACTATTTTAGTCATTATACATACCACTGTATGTTTTTAAAATATACAATTATTAAAGACAGAATCGTAGACGTAATATAAGTGATTTATTTTACCACTTAAAATACAATAAGAATAAGTAGAGTAATAAAAGGAAAGAAAGCAAAAAAAATGCTTTTTATGTAGTACATACTTGCGTACATACTCTGATTGCCAGACATTCACACTGATTGCTGTTAATAGGCAGTAATCACACACTGATGTGCAGGGTAATACAGATGATAATCATACAGATATGGGTCCATACAGTCCTTAACGACCAATCGGCATCCATAGTGATAGCCCTCATTCAGTCAGAGTTCAGCCACACAGATGCTAATCATACAGATACAGCCACATACCCCACAAAAGACACTACACATATATTACATTAAAAAAAGTTTATTTTGTCCAAAAAGCCGATTGCTAAGTTCCGCCCCATCAGATAACAGGTACGTCACAGCCCTCACGAGAGAGCACCAGATATCAAATAAACAATTTTCCACTTTTTTATTTTACTTTTTTTTTGGGGGGGGGGGGGGGGGGGGGATGTTTCAACTCTCATTCTGTGTGTAACACTGTTTACTACAAAACCATGTGTTTTTTTTTCACAACCAAAACAGAGTTTTTATTGGGTGAGCTATTACAAAATGGATACAAACAATAACTATCCCTGAAGAAAGGAGATGTAAACTAAGGAATATCCATCCATATAACACCTTTATTGCTTTGTTGAACTAAAGTGCTCGATGTGATGTTGTTCCATGGACCCTCACCTTTTGAACTAAACCGGTATTTACAGCAGTGTATTCTCCATCATAGATGTGTTCTGTGTCAGCCTTAGTTTTTGGGTTGGCATAGACCATAACAGCATAGAAGCGAAAGAACCATGGTTGACCAATTCTTGAAGCTACATTTTTTTTTGTTTTCAAATTATTTAAATTATTTGTGCAGCAGCATTAGTTGTGGCAATTTCTAACTGCTGCTCTTTATCATCTCATCTTCTGACTTTAGAAAATAAAACACATTAGAAATAGTTCCGCATTTGTAGAAACAGCTGCTGATGTCTTTATCTGTTAATTTAACTTGTTATAGGGATTTATAGTGGGGACGATATTTACAACAAAGACACTTTGCAAAGACACCTAATTGATAGGTCCATCAGTTAATTTAGATTAGACCGAAGCAAATCAACAATATTGGCTTAAAAATGCTATCTGGGCTTATAAACAACAAAATAATAATAATAATAATAATAATAATAATAATAAAACTAATTAAATCAATCAATCAATGTTAACTCCGAGCAGAATCAATATTTTAACATTTTTGTTCCTTCAGTATTATTATCGTTTGAGTAGAAAAATACTGGTTAATAATGTTATGGGTGCTTCTCATTTCTTATTTGAGCATCCACATTTGCTTTCCTCATTCCTTGCATCTTAGCTACACCGCCCCAGGATGTGAGGGAAGGATACACCATTGTATGACTCCTCAGGAAGCTTCCTCACACCTACTTCCTCACTTTCTCACAAGGTTGTGTTCCAATTCAAAAGCTGCATCCTTTGAAGGACTCAGACTTCAAAAGTATTGTGAGAAGAATCACTGTCCTACTGGCGAAGGACGTGATGGTACCGGTCCCTCCAGCCGATATGAAGGCAGGGTTTTTTCAGCCCTTACTTCATTGTGCCCAAGAAAAGCGGTGGGTTACGACCAATCTTGGGTCTGCGCATCTTGAACTGGGCCTTTCATAAGCCTCCTTTCAAGATGCTCATGCAGAACCGCGTCTTTGGATGCATCCGTCCCCAAGTTCGGTCTGCAGCATTTGACCTGAAAGACCCATACTTCCATGTGTTGATCCTTCCGTGCCACAGGCCATTCCTGCGGTTTGCGTTCGAAGGACGAGCATATCAGTACAGGTCCTGCCCTTCGGGCTGTCCCTATCGCCCCGTGTCTTCACGAAAGTAGCGGAGGCAGCCCTTGTTTCCTTGAGAGAACAGGGCGTGCACATTCTCAACTACCTCGAGGACTGGCTCATACTGGCTCAGTCTCAGGATCAGTTATGCGAACACAGGGATTGGTACTCTCGCACCTCAGCCAGTTGGGCCTTCGGGTCAACTGGGAAAAGAGCAAACTTTTGCCAATGCAGAGGATCTCTTTTCTCACTATGGAGTTTGGATTCGGTCAATCAGACAGCGCGCCTCACGCAGGAACGCGCTCAGTCGGTGTTGAACTGCTTGAATACGTTCAAGAACAGGACGGCGGCACCACTGAAACAGTTTCAGAGGCTCCTGGGGCATATGGCGGCTGCAGCGGCGGTCACACCGCTGGGGCTCCTCCATATGAGACCGCTTCAACACTGGCTCCATGGCCGCGTCCCGAGGTGGGCGTGGCAGAGCGGCACGCTGCGGGTCCAAGTCACTCCAGCCTGCCGCCAAACCTTCACCCCGTGGTCAGACCTTTCATTCCTTCGGGCAGGAGTGCCCCTGGAACAGGTCTCCAGGCACGCTGTGGTTTACACGGATTCCTACGCCAAGGGCTGGGGGGCCACGTTCAACGGGCTTGCAGTGTCGGGGGTTTGGACAGGTCCCCAACTGCACTGGCATATCAACTGCCTAGAGTTGCTGGCAGTACACCTGGCCTTGAACCGTCTCAAGAGACGCTTACGAGGCGAGCACGTACTGGTCCGTACGGACAGCACCGCGACCGTTGCGTACATCAACTGACAAGGTGGTCTACGCTCCCGTCGCATGTCGCAACTCGCCCGCCACCTCCTCCTCTGGAGTCGGAAGCATCTGAGGTCGCTTCGCGCCATTCATATTCCGGGCTTGCTCAACCGGACAGCCGACGAGCTGTCACGAGCTGCGCTCCCCGGAGAGTGGAGACTCCATCCCCAGACGGTCCAGCTGATTTGCGACGTTTTGGACTCGCACAGGTAGACCTGTTCGCGTCCCTAGAGACGTCGCACTGCCAGTTGTTTTACTCCCTGCCCGAAGAAACACTTGGCACGGACGCATTGGTACACAGCTGGCCGCGGGGCCTTCGCAAGTATGCATTTCCCCCAGTGAGCCTTGTCGCACAGACACTGTGCAAGGTCAGGGAGGACGTTGCACAGAGCACCAAGGGAGGACCTTGGTGCTCTTCTCACAGAGAAGACCCCCGGAGATGCCCGATCAGAGTCGTGCTATCCTTCTTGCAGCAAGGGTTGGAGCGAAGGCTGTCTCCCTCCACCCTCAAGGTCTACGTGGCCGCGATTGCTGCCAACCACGACCCTGTGGAAGGGAAGTCAGTGGGGAAGCATGACTGGGTCGTCAGGTTCCTTAGGGGGCTAGAAGGCTGAATCCTCCACGCCCCCCCTCTATACCCTCTTGGGACCTGTCCTTAGTGCTTAGAGCACTGCAACAGGGCCCGTTTGAGCCCTTGCAGACAGTCGAGCCCAAGTTTCTCTCAATGAAAACTCTGCTCCTGCTTGCTCTGGCCTCCATTAAGAGGGTTGGGACCTGCACGCATTTTTGTTCGACGATTCGTGCCTACAGTTTGGACCGGCGAATTCCCAGATAATCCTGAGGCCCCGGCCCGGCTATGTGCCCAAGGTTCCCACTACTCCATTTAGAGACCAAGTGGTGAGCCTGCAAGCGCTGCCCCCGGAGGAGGTAGACCCAGCCCTGGCTTTGCTTTGTCCCGTCCGAGCATTGAGACACTACGTTGACAGGACGCAAAGCTTCAGGACCTCAGACCAGCTCTTGTCTGTTACGGAGGCCGGCAGAAAGGGCATGCCGCTTCCAAGCAGAGAATGGCCCACTGGATAGTGCCCGTTCAGATTGAGAGCCCACTCTACAAGAAGTGTGGCGTCCTCCTGGGTGCTGGCTCGTGGCGCCTCGCTGACAGATATTTGTAGGACTGCGGGATGGGCGACCCTTAACACATTCGCTAGATTCTATAGCCTTCGTGTGGAACTGGTTTCCTCCTGTGTTCTCACCTTACACGGGTAGAAGCACTGAGGGGCTCCGGTTTCAGGTCGCCTTGCTAAAAACTGCTCCAGAGAGTCTAACTGTAGACCCTGTCGAGCTCCTCCATCCCCTCGGCAGCTGGACGTGGCGGAGCGTCCGGCGTCAGGCCCTCACTCTATGAATCCCTGAGAACCGGTAGAGGGCTGGGTTCCATATGTAGAGACCATTCAGTCCTACTTAGTGGGTAGTGCCATAGCAACAGTAACGGATCTTCCTATGGGGGCCCTAACCTGCGCCAAAAAATAACGGCACAGGAGGCCTCCACGGGACACTGGAAGGGGCAGTATCCGTGGCCTTTTGGTAGGGATCCCAATTCGTCGGTCCTCCGACGTGACGTCGAGAGTGACCGACTGATAGGGAACGTCTCGGTTACGTATGTAACCCTCGTTCCCTGAAGGAGGGAACGGAGACGTCACGTCCCGTCACCACATCTCCTGTACCACCGCTGAGCGCCGGGCCCCGGCTCGGCTCCTCAGCGAAAAGCTGAATATGCGCTGCACCTGCTGCCTACTTATGCTCACGCTGTGATCAGCGGCAGCTGGATGCAATACTCGCATGCCAATGTGCATTGGCTCGTTTAGTTTACACTCGAAGTGGATTGGTCTCTCTAAGCGATATCCCAATTCGTCGGTCCTCCGACGTGACGTCTCCGTTCCCTCCTTCAGGGAACGAGGGTTACATACGTAACCGAGACGTTATTGCTGTTGCTGTAGATTATTGCTGCTACTGCATAGCAAGCACTGAAACTCGCTACCATCAATACATACACTGATACGGTACTGTAAGTATTTAAGACATACTGCTGCTGCACTAATAGCACATATAATAACCCCATAGCAGATCTATACATGAGGAGCTGGGGAAGGTGGAGGGTTTCAAATTAACTCTGAAAACATTCTAGAGCTAAATGCTCTAGTAAATGCTAACCAGCCGTATAAATGTAAAACAGTCAACTCATTGGCTGTGTATGCTACATTGAAACATTAACCAATCAGATTGTGCCAAGTAGTTTAATTCTGTGAATATCATCAATTTGCATTAACAACCAATTAGCAATCACCATCTAGAGTTTCATGACAGAACTTGGCATTTTGTCAAGTACACCCGCAGATTAAACAATTTAACCACCAAACTCAGCTTTGATTACTTTCTTACTTTTAATCGGCATACATTTGATTATTTGATAGGCTAGCATGTTGCTAATGACTGATTTATTTGCTGGTTTCATGTCTGTCTCTGTTTATTTATGCAACATCCTCCACCAACTTCATTAAAAGATTAAATATTTTTTCACACTTATTAGGTTTTGAAATTTTGAATGTCATATATTGTTATTATTTATGTGTTTCAGGGGCTTTTAGTGCTGGTTGGGGTGTGAGTTACAGTCATTCACACATCTGTGCACTAAAGAACTCCTCAGTGATAATGAACTGCACTTATACATACCCTACTGGATATCAGATCAAGAAAGTGTTCTGGACCAAAACACTTATACATGGCGAAGAGCCTCCAGATCTGTCTGAGGATCCTGAATACAGTCAGAGGCTTCAGTATCTGGGAGATAAACAGCAGAACTGCACTATTAAACTGGATCATGTGACACAAAAAGATGAAAACGAGTACTGTTTCAGATTCATCACTGATAAACACGATTCATTCAATTTATTAAGCTTTTTCAGATTCACAACTAATAAAGATAATCTTGAATGGATTGGGACTCCAGGAGTAACTCTTAATGTCACAGGTGACTTTGATGAGGTTTCTCTCTTCTTCTGTGCATTATGTTGAATAATAATCAGTGTATGACAGCAGCACTAGATATAATGTCTGTGTTGTGTTCAGATCTTCAGGTGGAGTCTCCTGAGAGAGTGAAAGAGGGAGGTTCAGTCCGTCTGACGTGTAAAAGCAGGTGCGCTCTGACTGACAGAGAAACATTCATCTGGTACAGAAACTCACAGACATTAACTGAGAGAAGAGACGGAAACAATCAACTCCTGCTGCAGTCAGTCAGAAGAGAGGATGCAGGCAGATATAGCTGTGCTGTACATGGACACACTTACATCTCTCCTGCTGTTTATCTCAATGTCACGTGTGAGTACAGATTCAATCATATTTTGCCAGCTCAAGTAAATGTATTCAAATATTGCATGGAAATGTTGCAAAATAAAGAAGTCAGAATACAAAATAATGTTTCATCAGTTATTTTCATTTTACATACTGGACCTCTAGATCCTCCAAAGGAGGCTTTTGTAGCAGTGAGTCCATCTGGTGAAATAGTGGAGGGAGTTTCAGTGACTCTGAACTGCAGCAGTGACTCAGATCCACCTGCAGAAATCAGCTGGTTTAAAGAAGGAATGTTTGTAGGATCTGGAAGAATCTACAGCATCTCAAAGATCAGATCTGATCACAGTGGAGAATACAAGTGCAAGTCCAGTAATAAATATGGGGATACATATTCTGATGCTTTTACTTTAAACATCATGTGTAAGTTATTGCACAACACAAAATACTAATTGTCAATTTTGATCATTTCTCGGTGGTCGAGAGCTCAACTCACTCAACTCAGTTTAAGAAAAAGCATGCAAATAAAAAAAACAGAAATCATATTTATCAGCTTGAAGATATACGTGCTGCAAATACTCACAATACAACCAAATACAGAAAAGTGCTGCAAAGAGCATAGACTACAATAGAATTGTTTCAAGAGAATCCTAAAAAGTGATGAACCTGGCTGGGACATGCTTATTGTAATCGATCAGCTCCAATGTGACTTTTTATTTTAACATCCTGATCTGCATTTGGTTGTGTTCAAGTCAAGTCAAGTTGAGCTTTATTGTCATTCCGCTACATGTGTGTACATACAGTGGGACGAGATGTCGTGCCTCACAGGACCACGGTGCTACATTAATACAGATATACAACACGAAGTATAACAGTATAAACCTATACACAACTAACTTACTGTCAACTTTGACTATGCATATGCAATATATAAAAGTGGTTACCTATACATAAACAAAAAAAATTAATAATCTGTTGCATGTAATGCAGTGTGTTTCTGTATTTGTGTTGATTTGGTTATGTTGTATGGCAGCATATGTGTAGCTAAATTCAACTTGAAAAGAAATATGCAATATGTGAAATGGCAATGTATTTCTTAATTTAAATGTTCCCCTTAATATGTGCATAATTTAGTGCAACATAAATATATATATATTAATGTATGCTAAATTGTATGCTGAATATGAATGTATCCTAAATTTTGACCTATATATATATATATTTGATTCATACATTTTTACAAAACTACAACCCCCGCTTTAATAGCTTCATCTCCTAAATGATAAAACAGTTAACTGGTACAGACTTCAAAACAATAAACATTTAAAAATACAAATGTCTCACTTTCGCAACACAACAATCTACTCCAAAAAGGAGAGCGCACACAGAGACATTCAACAACTACTTATACAATTAAGTGAAACAAAACTAAACAAAAATGAGCAGTCATATACACCAATGGAAGGAATTAACTGGCTGACCAAGGCCAAATATCTTACTTGCCTCCCAGTTAACTCGTACATATGTTAACAGTCTACTGCTCATTAAAAAGACAGAAAACCCATAAACAGTTAACCAAAATAAGCCCAAGACAAAACTAAAGTTAAAACAGTGACCCCAAAACAAACACTAAAAACAAAGCAGCGGCGCAGTCACATCACTGATTGACATTAGTCTCCGACCAAGTTACTGGAAACCACTGGATGTGCAGTTACACCTGCTGAACATTAAACAAAAAGATTATCTACAATATTACACTCATTAAAACACATGATAAACTCCCACCATACATACCAAGAGAGGTGTACCATGTAGCAAAATGCATGGTCACTCACCACGCAAGACCATGATCACTAGCATGCTGATGACAAAAAAGACAACGAATAAAGCCTCTCCTTATATACGTCAAAATATTTTTATTTTATCCATTATATAACTGGGAGACTAAACTCCAAAAGGCCCAACTGCTAAAACCCAACAGGAGGATGCACCAAGCCCTTGTTCATAATGATGCACTGTCACAAAGGTCTAATCCCAAAGATGATGCATCCTGAGCAATCGAACCCTTCCCTTTTTATATTATCAATGCCAACACTGATAGGTTCATAGGATTTAAACCATATTAACCAATCACAAAGAAGTAAGTACACCGATAGGTTCATAGGCTGGCATGACATCAGCCAATCATACCCGGGCTATACCTTACCCGACTAAATTCCACCCCCACATCAGGCATCGTCACCCCGACGATGAATTTCCAGCCTTAAGAATCACCCCAAGGCCTACCCCTCCACATAACAAGGATGGTTATACCTGATCCAAAACCTCAGGCAGCACACAAGCTGTTTGAACCTCTAGTGACATCCCCTCCTAGACATCCCCTCCAGAAGTCTGAGATCTGCTAGTGAGCGACACCTCGTGGTACCATCACAGAGAGGCTCAAAATCACTCTCCAGAACATTCTCTTTCACCGTTCCTGGCTGGTGGAATGATCTTCCCCCCCCCATCCGGAATACTAGATCCCTGTCAATTTTCAAGCAACAACTGAAAACTCATCTCTTTCAACTCTACTTGACTACTTAAAAAAATAAAAATAAATAAATAAATAAATATGAACTTTCACTTTTTCAAAATCTTCATTTTTCTCTTTATCTTTCTCTCCTTCCCTTGCTAGCTTGTACTTATTTGAACAATGCCTGAGACTTGGTGTTATTGGCACTTCCTCTGTATGTTTGCCTCTTCAAGATTAATCGCTTTACGTACTCCCCAATTGTAAGTCGCTTTGGATAAAAGCGTCTGCTAAATGACTAAATGTAAATGTAAATGTAGTGCCCTGGAAGGGAACTTACATGGATGCTAATTAAATGACCTGGATAAAAGCAAAAAATATGCTCCCCAGTGAAACCCACATTCACTGGCATTAAAAGTACACCAGCTTACCTACACCAATGATAGTGAGGCCACCAATCTCACTAATAGGCCAGATGTGGGAGGCTCAGAGCATAAAAGAAAACACGCTGACCAATTTACAGTTACTACTGGAATATGCCACCTACAATCCACCATATCCTACAACAGCACACCTTGACGGAACCTTGCAGAAGGAAGCAAGGCTGGACGCATACTTCAGGGCAGTATTAGGGGCACCTGGGTTACAGAATGAAACACCCACAATAAAGAGGCTCACTCAACAGTGAAGGGTACAATGATACTAATGACAATGCCATGCTGGGACTCTACAACTACTAAATCCACCATTCACAACCAAGCTGTAACTCCCAGCCCCCATAACTATGGTATAAAATGCTATCCACTCCCAACTGCAGGAAGGACCTTACAAGGTGAAGGCAGAGTAGAATTAGCTCCTTACTTTCTCCCAATCAAAATAGCCAGGTTGCCGACCCTTTTGAGGAATTAAGAGATTACCATTGGAGGGCTAATCTTGCAATTGCAAAAAATAACCATGAATCTGGGGGCTTAATTTACACAACCATCTAACCCGGTCACGATTACCAAGGAGCTGATCCAATCAGGCTTACCGTGCATTTAACAGGTCCCCTTACTCATCCAGCTCTAAAAAGGTGACACGGGTCTCTAACAATAGTCTCCCATACTACCTCACGAGAATTTAAGGGAACTATTTAGATTCTACCCACGCCCAGAATTCCCTCCCACTCTCATCTCAGGGCCTCAGTATGGGCTCCCAACAAACCGGTAGATGACAAGTGATAAACGGTTTCAACTCGTCACACGAAAAGTAACTACCTCCTTTTCAAACAAACCACATACAGGGGTTTTCCAAATTTGAGATAATGAATAGTTTAACAGTCCCGAGGGCTCAAGGCCAATGACACTTTAGGGACTCCTTTCCCATCACTTCTACTTACCAACTGTTAAGGGAACTCAAATCAAAGAGGCCTACCCCAAAATTGATCTGCACTGCTGCTTTGTCTAAAAGAAAATAACAACAACAACAACAACCAGTCAAATTCATACAAAATACTCAAAACCCTCTGCCAACATCTCCAAAAAAAATTAAAATAAAGAGAAAATAAACCTTATAATAAAACGCATAAAAGCTCACCCCAAACTATGGCATCCTGCCGACTACGCCAAATCTGGCAGAGTGGTCAGGTAGGGAAAATTACCAATAACAGCGAACACAATTCCTATAGTTGACTACGCCACCCAGTATATACCAGCAAGTTGAGAGCTCTAAGCCACCATACATGTCAGTGCCTTACTAATTTAAAAAAGTGTAAGAGGTAATAACATGATCATTATTGTTAATGTAGACCCTCCCAGGAGTGTCTCAGTGTCTATCAGTCCATCTGGTGAAATAATGGAGGGAGATTCAGTGACTCTGAACTGCAGCAGTGATTCAAACCCACCTGCAGAAATCATCTGGTTTAAAGGAAGAACGTTTTTAGGATCTGGAAGAATCTACAGCATCTCAAAGATAAGATCTGATTACAGTGGAGAATACAAGTGCAAGTCCATCAATGAACATGGAAAGAAATACTCTGCTGTGACTTTAAATGTCCAATGTAAGTTAATGATTGTTCAGTAACTGTCACATTAAACACTCTAAACATAAGACCAATAGACTTAAAGCAAAATTGATACATTTGATAAGTTTTGTTATAGGTTTTGGAACACGGGTGCTCCCATCTTGCAATACCACCTTGTGTGATGGCGGAGTCAGAGAGTTAATGGTATCCATCTTCTGTTTCAGATCCACCAAAGAACATCTCAGTGTCCATAACTGGATCTGGTGAAATAATGGAGGGAGATTCAGTGACTCTGAGCTGCAGCAGTGATTCAAACCCACCTGCAGAAATCAGCTGGTTTAAAGGAGGAGCGTTTGTAGGATCTGGAAGAATCTACAGCATCTCAAAGATAAGATCTGATCACAGTGGAGAATACAAGTGCAAGTCCATCAATGCACATGGAGAGAAATACTCTAGTGCTGTGACTTTACATGTCATGTGTGAGTTTATTATAAAACAAAATATGCTAATTCTCAGTTTTGATAATTTCAGTTCATATTAGGGCTGGACAGTCATTCAATATCAATAAATATCATGATATAATTTTTCAATAGCGGTGATATGATTTTTAACCCATTTTCGATATTTCAAAATACATTATAGCATTTATAATGTGTTTCCATTACCCTGGAAAATTGCGCAAATTTAAATTGTGAATTAAATCCACAATAATTTTGAAAAACTCTCATCTATCACATTTTTTTTATGCTCACATGAGGTATTTTTTCACGAAATCAGAAAAAGGAATATTACGCAGAACTGCAATGGAAACTATTTTTTTTCCTTCACATTTACAGGTCAGCTGGCATACGAAAAAGTCAAATGATTATGATTTAAGAAACACCTCATATGTGGCCGCTCTCAAGTATAAAGGGTTTCCATGCCAATTAATGTTTGGATAACCACTTATTTACATTATTATTTGCATTACCATTATTTGCATTACAGCTCCGACATGGCCACCGGAGCTTATCATGGCAAATCTAGTCAATGCTTGTGTTTAAACTAGCCACGCAGCGGCACATTTCAGAAGCATCCCAGAAGCAATTATCTGCAATGTTTCACTAAAGTTACATGTGTACATCTCATTTGATTAAAAATAATGACTAGTGCAGTGGCTACTGTATACAGGTGCTGGTCATATAATTAGAATATCAACAAAAAGTAGATTTTTTTCACTAATTCCATTCAAAAAGTGAACCTTGTATAATGTATTCCGCTTCCGGCGCTGCGCTGTACAGTCGACGTTAGGGATGGCTCCGCTCAATTTGTGCTTTAATATACTTTTTTACGTATTTTTACTTTCTCTTTTTACACGCATAACGTCTGCACTATTTATATACGACAGAAGAACACTTTTGGACATTGGGCACCACTGCACTAACCTGCTTCAGGACACTCTATCCACGGATCCAGCGTGGCCATTGGAGATACTTCGGAGCACCGAGGTTAACAAAGGCCGCCTCAATAATCCCAGGCGGCGTAGGAAACATTGCGGGAGACGCGCTGGAATACGTAACAGACTGAGAAAAAGGGCTCACAGTCCCCCTCTACCGAGTATTCTGCTCGCTAATATCCGATCCTTGGAGAATAAGATGGACGATCTTAGAGCCAGGATAAGTTTCCAACGGGACATTAGAGACTGTAACATCCTTTGTTTGACCGAAACATGGCTCACGCCGACGGTCCCGGACACCGCTGCAACGTCGTCTGATAACTTTTCTGTTTTACGGATGGACAGAACAGCCGAGGCCGGAAAAAACAAATGTGGTGGAGTGTGTTTCATGATTAACAAGAAATGGTGTGACCCCAGGAATATCTCCATTCTGTCGCGTTCCTGCTTGCCTCATCTGGAACACCTCTCCATTATCTGCCGCCCATTCTACCTTCCCCGGGAGTTTACATCGATCATCGTTACTGCCATTTACATTCCACCTCAGGCAGACACTAGCTTGGCTTTGTCCAAACTCCACGACGTGCTCAGCGGCAACATCAACAAACACCCTGACGCTGCATGTATCATCGCCGGGGACTTCAACAAAGCCAACCTCAGAAAAGTCATGCCAAACTTCCACCAACATATATCCTGTCCAACTAGAGGACAAAATACACTGGATAATTGCTACACCCAGTTTAAGAATGCCTACAAAGCTCGTTCCCTGCCGGCTTTTGGCAAATCAGACCACGCCGCCATTTTCCTCACACCGGAATATAAACAAAGGATCGTTCAGAAATCCCCGGTGGAGAGGGAAGTGACGCGCTGATCCTCCCACTCTGAAGCTATGCTACAGGCGTCTCTTGATGACGTCGACTGGGACATGTTCCGGGTGAGTTCATCTGACGTCAGCGAATTCACGGATGTAGCAGTGAGCTTTATCAACACGCTAACCGACCAAGCCACCGAAACAGTAACAATATGGACATTTTCTAATCAGAAACCGTGGGTGGATAGATCAATCCGTGATGCGGTTAACCATCGCACTGCCGCATACAACGCTGGTCTTTTGTCGAGAAACATGAGCGAATACAAAACATTGTGTTACGCTCTCCGTCGGGCAGTTAGAGCTGCTAAACTCAGATACAGGGAGAGAATTGAGTCACATTTCCAGCTCAATGACTCTCGACGCATGTGGCAGGGACTGAAGACCATCTGTTCCTCTGGAAACAACTCTTCCGCAGAGGTGAGAGCAGATCCGTTGCTGGCCGAAGAGCTAAACACCTTCTACGGCCGCTTTGAATGTAACGGCGGCGCGACTCTGCCGATCAGCGCGTCAGAAAGCAGCAGACAAAGCAGCGATGATTATGCTATCACCTTTTCAGAGGACGACGTTCGGAGAGAACTAAAGAGAGTGAACGTAAGGAAAGCAGCAGGACCTGATGGGATTACTGGCCGCGTTCTGAGGTCCTGTGCTGATCAGCTTGCTGGTTTGTTTGCTTCCATCTTTAATGAGTCTCTCGCTACCTCTGTGGTTCCCACCTCATTTAAAAAATCTGTCATAATCCCTGTGCCTAAGAACAGTAAACCCTCTTGCCTGAATGACTATCGTCCAGTTGCCCTCACATCGACAGTCATGAAGGTTTTTGAGAGACTCTTAAAGAAACACATTTGCTCCTCCATCCCTGCTACTTTGGACCCTCTTCAGTTTGCCTATCGGCCAAATAGCTCTACTGATGATGCCATCTCCCAGGTACTGCACTCCTCCCTCATTCACATCGACAGTAAAAATGGCAACTATGTCAGGCTGCTATTCATAGACTTTAGCTCAGCTTTCAACACTATAGTCCCCGCCATGCTAGCTGTCCAACTCTCAGACCTCGGCCTAAACACTTCACTCTGTGACTGGATTCAAGATTTCCTCACCGCCAGACCACAAGTGGTGAAAGTCGGCCAGTTCACCTCCAACTCCATAACCCTGAACATAGGAGCCTCACAGGGCTGTGTCCTGAGCCCCCTGCTCTACTCTCTATACACACACGACTGCGTGTCCTCTCACAGCTCCACTTCTATTGTCAAATTTGCTGATGATACTGTGGTTCTGGGCCTCATTTCCAACAATGATGAGGCCGCATACTTGCATGAGGTGGAGAGACTCACATCATGGTGCCAGGACAACTGTCTCTCCCTGAACGTGAGAAAAACCAAAGAGCTGATTGTAGACTTCAGGAAGAGACAGCAGCGGCCCTACACTCCTCTTATGATCAGTGGGACCCCTGTGGAGAGGGTGAGCAGCTTCAAGTACCTCGGTGTAAACATCTCCGAGGACCTGACTTGGACTGCACACATCCAAACACAGGTCAAGAAAGCCAGGCAAAGACTGTACCATCTGCGACAGCTGAGGAAATTCAGGGTCTCACCAGCTATCCTGAAAACTTTCTATTTAGGGGCCATAGAAAGTGTTCTGACTCAGTGCATCTCAGTGTGGCATAATAATGCCACAAACCAGGACTGCAACCCACTGGGCAAAGTTACGTCCAGTGGACGTCTTTTTATGTCTTTGCAGACGTTGAAAAGACGTCTACTGAGGAGCCAGAATGAAAGTTTTTATGACGTCTTTTTTTGACGTGTTCTGCACGTCTGATATAGACCTTCATGAAACCTCCATACAAGGTTAAAAACTAGTTCAAATGTGGTTAGTGGACATATTATTTATATAATTTTAGGTTAATTTAGACTAAATTTATACTGTTTCTGGACCAAATAAATACTCTCAGGATGCATTATATTTAAACTCATGTTTTTTAAAAGTAATTTACATTTATAATTGCAAAATCATGAACATAAAAGAATCTGCACTGAAACAACGTTAACGTTTATGAGATAATTAAATGATCAAATAACTGATTATTAAGCATTTGGCAAAGTCAACTTCAAATCAAAGACAATACATCTCTCAAGATCTCAGCAGAAGAGGATCAAACATCTCCACAAACAGCATCACCAGCTTCACTCATTAGAATTACTTTAATTCTGTCAGACATCTATAGCTTTTATTGATAATTACCAGAGTTTTAAATGTTGGTATTTGTTTTATTTGAACTCACCATTGTGGTGGACAGTGTTAGCTTTAGTTGGGATCTTGATCCCTGTATTTCTTATGTTGGCTCATCAAAGCTCATAGCTTTGAACATTTGTACCTTGTACTTACTTGCATCTGTTTTAGCTGTGCTAAGGTACTTGTAATTTTAATAATGTGTTTGTGTAAGCACAATTGTTGTGGCAGAGAAAAACAATCAAGTGTTAACATATTCCTGTTAATTGTGAGAACATCATAATAAAAATAACATTTCATACTGTGTTTTAACTGTGTGTGTATATACACAAAAATTGAGCAAACTGTTCATATAGTCACTCACAAATATCAAGATTTTGCGCATGAATCACAACAACGGTGACAATCAAAACAAAAACACTCAAGAAGTTAAGGATGAGTTTGTACTGTAAAGCCACCCATCATGCATTGCAGCATGAAGCTTTTTTGTTTATTTTGATTGTCACCGTTGTTGTGATTCATGTTCAAAGTCTTGATATCTGCATGCGGCCACATAAACGTTTTTCTCCAAATATCTCATGCACATGTTTTGTCCTTCATAATAATTTATAATTTCAATGCTTTTGGTGCCCTTACTGCAGATTCACATTGATTGATGACTGCAAATGCCAAATATAAAAATTTATAACAACATAAAATGCTCAATTTGTGATGAGTGTTTTCATCACCAGTAAAAGCCGACTACATCTGATCTCACCATATTTCGACTTTGACTCAAACTTTGTTACACAAAGATAGTTACCATTGCCAAAGATGAGCTACCACAAAATGAACAACGACCAAGATCCCAACTAAAGCTAACACTGTCCACCACAATGGTGAGTTCAAATAAAACAAATACCAACATTTAAAACTCTGGTAATTATCAATAAAAGCTATAGATGTCTGACAGAAATAAAGTAATTCTAATGAGTGAAGCTGGTGATGCTGTTTGTGGAGATGTTTCATCCTCCTCTGATGAGATCTTGAGAGATTTATTGTCTTTGATTTGAAGTTGACTTTGCCAAATGCTTAATAATCAGTTATTTGATCATTTAATTAAACACTGTTTCAGTGAATATTCTTTTATTTTCATGATTTTTGGACAGTGTCTGTGAGTTGCTTTAAAATTATAAATGTAAATTACTTTGAAAAAACATGAGTTTAAATATAATGCATCCTGAGAGTGTATATTTGGTCCAAAAACAGTATGAATTAAGTCTAAATGAACCTCAAATTATATGAAAAATATGTCCACTAACCACATTTGAACTAGTTTTTAACCTTGTATGGAGGTTGCATGAAGGTCTATATCAGACGTGCAGAACACGTCAAAAAAAGACGTCATAAAAACTTTCATTCTGGTCCTCAGTGGACGTCTTTTCAACGTCTGCAAAGACTTCAAAAAGACGTCTTTTGGACGTAACTTTGCCCAGTGGGAAAGCTCTACAGAGAGTCGTGCGCTTAGCTGAGCGCATCTCAGGGTCTGCTCTTCCCTCTCTGCAGGTCATCTACCTCAAACGCTGCAAAAGCAGAGCTGCTAAAATCATCAAGGACTCGAATCACCCCGGTAACCATCATTTCTGTTACTGCCATCTGGCAAGTGCTTCAGGAGCATGATGGCAAAAACTGAAAGACTGAGGAGGAGTTTCTTCCCTCAGGCCATCAGGCTTCCTAAACTCAGTTTCATAACATCATATCATCCACAGGACTCAATTTAATAAACTGTAACACATCCATTATTCCCCATCATCCACACTGCTGCTATGTGTACATACCCGTTACAACCTATTTGCACATTCTCTTGCACATCCGTGTTTATATTAATATTTATTAATCCACAGTATACTGTATTGCACATTTTATCTCATGGCACATCTTACTCTTATTTTTTTTTTATTTGTTCCCTTTTCATTCTCACCTATATTTATATATATATATATATATTCTCTTGTGTTATGTTTCATTGTTTTATTGCTTATGTTATTTGTATTCTATATTTTTTTTTTTTACTTTCCATTGAGCGGACCTGTCCTGACCTACATTTCACTACTGATTATACCCTGTATGATTGTGTATGTGGACAAATAATAAAGAACCTTGAACCTTGAACCTTGTATACATTCATTCCACACAGACTGATATATTTCAAGTGTTTTATTTCTTTTAATTTTGATGATTATAACTGACAACTACTGGAAAAAACCCCAAATTCAGTATCTCAGAAAATTGAATATTACTTAAGGCCAATAGAAAGAAAGGATTTTTAGAAATCTTGGCCAACTGAAAAGTATGAACATGAAAAGTATGAGCATGTACAGCACTCGATACTTAGTTGGGGCTCCTTTGCCTGAATTACTGCAGCAATGCGGCGTGGCATGGAGTCGATCAGTCTGTGGCACTGCTCAGGTGTTATGAGAGCCCAGGTTGCTCTGATAGTGGCCTTCAGCTCTTCTGCATTGTTGGGTCTGGCATATCGCATCTTCCTCTTCACAATACCCCATAGATTTACTATGGGGTAAGGTCAGGCGAGTTTGCTGGCCAATTAAGAACAGGGATACCATGGTCCTTAAACCAGGTACTGGTAGCTTTGGCACTGTGTGCGGGTGCCAAGTCCTGTTGGAAAATGAAATCTGCATCTCCATAAAGTTGGTCAGCAGCAGGAAGCATGAAAGTGCTCTAAAGGTTCAAGGTTCAAGGTTCTTTATTATTTGTCACATACATAATCATACAGGTGTATAATAAGTAGTGAAATGTTAGTCAGGACGGGTCCGCTCAATGGAAGTGCAAAAAAATAAAAAATAATGATAAAATAAAAATAACATAAAAGCAATAAAAACTATGAAACATAATACGAGAGAGTATATATATATAAATATGGTGAGAATGAAATAAGAAACAAATAATGAAATAAAATAAGGAGTAAGATGTGCAATGAGATAAAGTGTGCAGTGCAAGAGAATGTGCAAATAGGTTGTACCGGGTATGTACACATAGCAGCAGTGTGGATGATGGGGAATAATGGATGTGTTACAGTTTATTATGTTGAGTCCTGTGGATGTTATGAGTTTATTAAGTTGAGTCCTGTGGATGTCATGATGTTATGAGATTATGAGACTGAGTTTAGGAGCCTGATGGCCTGGGGGAAGAAACTCCTCCTCAGTCTTTCAGTTTTAGCCAACATGCTCTGTAGCGCCTGCCAGATGGCAAGTAAAATGAAAAATGAACCGGGGTGGTTTGAGTCTTTGATGATTTTAGCAGCTCTGCTTCTGCCAGCGTTTGAGGTAGATGTCCTGCAGAGAGGGGAGAGCAGACCCTGAGATGCGCTCAGCTAAGCGCACGACTCTCTGTAGAGCTTTGCAGTCCTGGTTTGTGGCATTATTATACCACACTGAGATGCACTGAGTCAGAACACTTTCTATGGCCCCTGAATAGAAAAGTCTTCAGGATAGCTGGTGAGACCCTGAATTTCCTCAGCTGTCGCAGATGGTACAGCCTTTGCCTGGCTTTCTTCACCTGTGTTTGGATGTGTGCAGTCCATGTCAGGTCCTCGGAGATGTTTACACCGAGGTACTTGAAGCTGCTCACCCTCTCCACAGGGGTCCCTGCTGATCATAAGAGGGGTGTAGGGGCTGCTGCTGTCTCTTCCTGAAGTCTACAATCAGCTCTTTGGTTTTGCTCACGTTCAGAGAGAGACAGTTGTCCTGGCACCATGATGTGAGTCTCTCCACCTCATCCAAGTATGCGGCCTCATCATTGTTGGAAACGAGGCCCAGAACCACAGTATCGTCAGCAAATTTAAAAATGGAAGTGGAGCTGTGTGAGGACACGCAGTCGTGGGTGTATAGAGAGTATAGCAGGGGGCTCAGGACACAGCCCTGTGGGGCTCCTACATTCAGGGTGATGGAGTTGGAGGTGAACTGGCCGACTTTCACCACTTGTGGTCTGGTGGTGAGGAAATCTTGAATCCAGTCACAGAGTGAAGTGTTTAGGCCGAGGTCTGATAGTTTGACAGCTAGCTTGGTGGTGACTATAGTGTTTGAAAGCTGAGCTATAGTCGATGAAGCTGAGCTATAGTCGATGAAACTTCCTGGTATACGGCTGTGTTGACCTTGGACCTCAGAAAACACAGTGGACCAACACCAGCAGATGACACGGCACCCCAAACCATCACTGACTGTGGAAACTTTACACTGGACCTCAAGCAACGTGGATTCTGTGCCTCTCCTCTCTTCCTCCAGACTCTGGGACCCTGATTTCCAAAGGAAATGAAAAATTAACTTTCATCAGAGAACATAACTTTGGACCACTCACCAGCAGTCCAGTCCTTTTTGTCTTTAGTCCAGGCGAGACGCTTCTGACGCTGTCTGTTGTTCAAGAGTGGCTTGACACAAGGAATGCGACAGCTGAAACCCATGTCTTGCATACGTCTGTGCGTAGTGGTTCTTGAAGCACTGACTCCAGCTGCAGTCCACTCTTTGTGAATCTCCCCCACATTTTTGAATGGGTTTTGTTTCACAATCCTCTCCAGTGTGCGGTTATCCCTATTGCTTGTACACTTTTTTCTACCACATATTTTCCTTCCCTTCGCCTCTCTATTAATGTGCTTGGACACAGAGCTCTGTGAACAGCCAGCCTCTTTTGCAACGACCTTTTGTGTCTTGCCCTCCTTGTGCAAGGTGTCAATGGTCGTCTTTTGGACAACTGTCAAGTCAGCAGTCTTCCCATGATTGTGTAGCCTACAGAACTAGACTGAGAGACCATTTAAAGGCCTTTGCAGGTGTTTTGAGTTAATTAGCTGATTAGAGTGTGGCACCAGGTGTCTTCAATATTGAACCTTTTCACAATATTCTAATTTTCTGAGATACTGAATTTGGGGTTTTCATTAGTTGTCACTTATAATCATCAAAATTAAAAGAAATAAACACTTGAAACATATCAGTCTGTGTGGAATGAATGTATACATTATACAAGTTTCACTTTTTGAATGGAATTAGTGAAATAAATCAACTTTTTGATGATATTCTAATTATATGACCAGCACCTGTATATAGACCTACCCAAAACTGTCGCCATGACTTATCACCAAAGGGGAAAAAAATAAAATAGTTGCATAACACCGGTTAATGGAAATGCTGTCATTTTGCAATATTTATTTTATCAACATTTATAAAATATTGCAAAGGTTTTCGGTAAATCTGTAATTGAAATACCGCTCCTTCTGTCTTGAGATCCTGACAATCTGGATTGGAGAAAAGTCTATAAAAAAAAAAAAAACCTTCCCCAGAATAAACCAAATGGGCACAGCATTACTTGTGAATTCAGGCCACAAACTTTTAGTACATGTGGCAACAATGTCACCATCCCTGAAGCCAGAT
>QVTF01005398.1:0-29071 GCA_003573665.1 Oxygymnocypris stewartii
TAGAGAGCTCTCTAATTCAGTTTTTACTAGTAACAATTACAATTAGAGAGCTCTACAATTCAATTCTTACTAGTAACAATTATAATTAGAGAGCTCTCTAATTCAATTCTTACTAGTAACAATTCCGATTAGAGAGCTCTCTAATTTAATTTACAGTACAATGAATTAGAGAGCTCTAATTAATTTTACTAGTAACACTGAATTAGAGAGCTCTCTAATTGAATTAAAGAGCTCTCTAATTAAGTTTTACTCGTAAGAATGCATTGAAGAGCTCTCTAATTGGCATTGTCACTAGTAAGAATGCAATTGCAGAGCTCTCTAATTGAATTGTTACTAGTAAGAATGCAATTGCAGAGCTCTCTAATTCATTAGAGAGCTCTCTAATACATTTTACTAGTAAGAATTGCATTAAGAGCTCTCTAATTGTAATTATTACTAGTAAGAATTGAATTGTAGAGCTCTCTAATTGAATTGTTACTAGTAAGAATGCATTAAGAGCTCTCTAATTTAATTTTACTAGTAATTGAATTGTATTGAGAGCTCTCTAATTGGCATTGTTACTAGTAAGAATTGAATTGTAGAGCTCTCTAATCGAATTGTTACTAGTAAGAATTGTATTAGAGAGCTCTCTAATTGGCATTGTTACTAGTAAGAATTGCATTGTAGAGCTCTCTATTTAAAGCGACCTCATTATGATAATTAGCCTCATGCATATTCATCTGGCTGAGAATGTGAAGCTGACCTCACGCCGTGTTGAGTTCTGGGAAGCTGTTTTGGGTTTTTTCGCCGTACTGGGAAAATCGCGACACCTCTCCACTATTGAATTCAGGGCAGTATTTAATGTTCTGTCGTGATTGTGGAAAATGTCACCATATTATGTCATTCATGCCGCAACGAAAATTGCAAAAGTAACTCCAGTACTCGTCCAGAGAAACCTGGACAGTGCATTATTTTTTTCGCCCTTTCTCTGTAAAAACCCCAAGGGAAGCAGGTCGAGGAGATGAGAAGAAGACACCGGAGAGTAAATCTATTAATAATGTCGCTGATTAAACCCACCATCTGTCACTTAATAAAATAATCGTATTGCTGCATGTTTTTGAAAGTTTTGATTTTGTTTGGTTTAATAATTAACATTATTTTGCGAGTATGATTCTCACTCGGCTTGTGAATTAGCGAACTTGAACAGGGATATAAGGCTTAATACAAATGTTGCTTAAGGTACCAATAGTGATTAGACAAAATTATAAAGCATACTATGTGCAGATTCACATAAACCCAAAACAAAACAACACACAGCGCGTTTCCCTCTCATGCACCGATACAGTATTAAAGATTACATTCTGTACACAGCTAACTAATAAGGCAAAAAAACTAACCCAAAATATGAACTTTAACTGTCTGTCTTAATTTAGTCTATAAACTGTTTATTTAACTGTTATTATGTCTGTTTATTGCCATTTTCGAAAGGGAGGAAAACATTATTGCGTTAATATTCTGGTCTCGTACGTTTGTCTTTTATCATCACTTAGTAGGCTACAGTAAACCAGCATTTTAAAATGCTACAAAACTTGACCTTTAAATGCTTACTTAAAATGCTAAAAAGGCCTTTACGGCTTTATTGCGTGTATTTGAAAGCAGAACTCTTCAGCTGCGCTGACGGCACTCGCTGCTGCGGGACTTTAAACACCGTCGAGCCACTCTCACGCCGGTTTCACGCCGGTTTCACGCCCGTTTCACACTGCAAGCGTGAGCAGCGCGTGAGAGGCGCAGAAGCGGTGCGTGCAGAGCAGGAGCAGCGCGCGCCCATTGCCCTTTCACACCTGTAGCGTTTGCAGCGCGCGGCTGAACAGCGTCTTCTGTACAGAATGGGTAAATTCGAATCTAATTTTAAATACAATTGGTCTTGATTTATTATTAGAATAGTTTATTTTACTGTATTGTTTTATTTACACTGTACATGTGCATCTGTGTTTATGTGAAGTACGGATTGTAGATAGAAGAAAGGCAATTGCGCTGTATTTGTTACTACGGAGATTACGAAGAAGGATAGGACGTAGATTTTGGGTGCCCCCAGGCAAGGGAACAGCACAAAACAATAACTGACCATAGCAGAAATGTTATAGTTATTTTATACATTGTGTTTATATTGAATATGGTCAATATTTTAAAGGTTTGTACTTGTAACCAGAAGTTTCTTTTTGCACATATATACTGTAAGCTGCTGTTCTTTATGTTTGTTTGTATTGATTGTTATTTACAGATTGTAAAAAGTTGTACTGATTGTACTTTTTGTCTTTCAATACAAAAAAAAACATTAAAAATGACGTACCATCTGCCAACGCAAAATGACTAGTCCTTTGTAAAAAACACATTAATTATAGGAGAATGACATGCCTTTGAAGTTTTGGTCAAAAGATTACATCTACAATGTTGACATATTTTGCATCTTTATTCAATATTTAACGTTTATTAGCAAACCTCTTCATAATGCCTGCTGACGAACGCTTCTTAATAATGAAGCAATAGTCTGATAACATACTCATAAAACAGCGATTTACAAGCAATCTCATGCTAACATCTTGCATCGTAAATGTCTTTATTAACACTGTGTAAACGTTTTAATAGGGATATTAGCAAACACACGAAAAACACACTTTCAAACAAGTCACCCACATCATAGACTTATTTGGGTGTAGCTACATGTGTACTTTTTATGTGACGTATTTGAATATGTATTTATTCGTTTGTCACTTCGTGTATTATCAAATGATCAATAAAAACTCGGCACGCAGTCATATAGTAGGGCTATTTCCGGTAAAGTCGAGGGCGCAAAATCTATCCGGTCAAAAATGTTACCAGATTTATGAATAAAAAAACCGGGGACACTTCCTAGTTCAGTGGTCAAAAATATTATTGAAATTCACTTGTATTAGGCCGAAGTTATCTACAAATAAAAAAAACGGGGACCATGTTTTTGTTGTTTATAATTGTTGTGGTTTCCATATTAATATCATAACTGTTTGACCAAATAAATAAAATAAATAGAAAGAAAGCAAGAAATTCTAAAACTCATTTTGTCAGGAGTGACCACTGGCCAATTAGCCAATAGATGTTAATTCTTCCTGCATGTTTACAGTGCATAATAAACACCAAAATGAGATGATGTCATTATTACCAGACATTTTTGACAAAGACTAGCATTTTTTTAAAGAAACATGTGTGTGTCTTCTTCACTTGTAAGTAGACCATAAAGATGTAAATTAATTTAATTTTTTTTTTTTTTAAACAAAACATATCCAAGCTGTCATCTCACTTTAAAGGTCATTCTGACACAATGAAAATGCTATTAATTCATGGGGCTTTATTTTGAAGTATATCACCACAGGCGGGATTTTGGTAAGGCAATGGGTGTATAATCGAAAATCCGTTTTGCATCTAATTAATACAGGTTTTTACTAGTCAGAATGCAATTGTGGAGCTCTGTAACTGGATTTCTTACTAGTAAGAATTGAATTAGAGAGCTCTGTAATTACATTTTTTGCTAGTGGAGGAACTGAATTAGAGAAGCTCCTATAATGGCTATTGTGACTAGTAAGAATTTAATTGTAGAGCCTCTCTAATTGAATTGTTACTATGAAGAACTGCAATTGCAGAGCTCTCTAATTCAGTTAGAGAGCTCATCTAATACACTTGTTACTAGTAAGATTGCATTAAAGAGCTCTCTAATTGTAATTATTACTAGTAAGAATTGAATTGTAGAGCTCCCTCTAATTCAGTTCTTACTAGTTACGAATGCAATTAACCAGAGCTTCTTTAATTTAATTAGCAGAGCCTCTCTAATATACAATTGTTACTCGTAAATATGAATTAGAGAGGCTCTCTAATTGGCATTGTTACTAGTAAGAATTGAATTGTAGAGCTCTCTAATAAATTGTTACTAGTAAGAATGCAATTGTGCAGAGCTCTCTAATTTCGGTTATGGAGAGATCCTCTAATTGTAATTGTTACTAGTAAATATGATTTAGGAGAGCTCTCTAATTGTAATTGTTACTAGTAATAATTGAATTGTAGAGCTCTCTAATTGAATTGTTACTAGTAAAAATGCAATTACGACGAGTAACACTTAGTATATTTAGGCTAAAACGGCTTGCCACTATCCGCTCCTCGGCTATCAAGGAGAGGAACGTCTGAACTTCCTCAACAGACAACGACACTGCTATTTTGTGGTTGATGCAAAAATGTGCGTTTGTTTAAACAGAAGTTGCGTCCGATCCTTCGCTGGCTGTGCTGATTTAAATCTAGCGGGTAGGACTGTAGAGGAGGGTCTCGTGTCGCAAGTTCAGTGACGCAGTAATGACGATTTTCTCAGGCCAATCAGTGATCAGCAGAGTTTACACGTCACGTTTTGGTAACGGTACGGTTCGCATGGAACCTCGACCGAAGTGGTACTAAAAAAGTATCAGGTACCAGGTACAGTACCCAGTGGAAAACCCCCCTAAAGTGAACCGTACCGTACAGTGCCGTACCATGCAGTGGAAAAGCGCCATAACTCTTTTCATTATTGTGAAACAATTGTAGATAATTAGCATATGTTCATCAGCATGGTATAAACGGAAGGCACGGGTGTGAGGCACATAGTGAATGACACATAATGTTTACAGGCGGTTTTTATCCCTGTCAGGCTGAGCACAGATCTAAGCTTTATATAATCACGGTCACAGACAGGAACAGTCAGTAAGAGTCACTCTGAGGACAGATTAGAGCGCACGAGCACACGGGAGCCTCACAGACATCAGCTTTCCAGGAATGAACTTTTAATCAGTTCAGAGCTACATAAAAACAGGTCTTTAATTAAGGTATTTCGTTTCTAGATTCAATATTACCAGATAATCTGTTCTTGATAGCTGGAATTTGATGAGCTAGGTTAATATATGAAATATTTAAATCATATTTTGACATCTTCAAAGCATTGTGTTTTTTTTTGTTATCAGAGCATGTGACTGTTGACTGAACCTGTTCCGTAACAGGAAGAAAGATCAGGTTGATGAGGCTTATCCATGTGCCCTAGTAGTGCCCAGTTGTCTGTGATTTTTACTACTTTGGACATATGGCCACTGCCGCTGGCCATATTTCAGTGTAAGAACATACATACATATATTTTTTTTTATTAGGGCAATTAGGATCTACCAACTCATATTTACAGAGCAAACAGAACAATGTGTTTATGCCATTGCTGTAATGTTGCATAATAAGTAACTACACTTTACTGAATTAAATTTTCTCTCACACAGCTTAAATTGTTATGTGTTTACATTATATGCATCAATATAACAATAAACTGAAATCTATCTATCTATATGCTGAACTTCCCTCAACATAATGGAGTACACAAATGAGTTTGAACCGATTCATGGAAACAAATCTAACCAGTTTACTAGCTCTAAGATGTTTTTGTCATTTACGTTTAAATCAAAGGCACTATTAAAAGACTGTAGTAGAATTATCAAGATAACACAATTGCAAAATCATCATCGAAAAAAAAAAACTAATGTATTACAAATCTTAATTATCACTTTTAATTTTCAATAAAATTACCAAATATATAACAAAAAATCGATATATTGCCCAGCCTTTGGTATGAATGATGTGTATACTGACCTGTGGGTCCGTAGGCAAAAACAGTAGCATTGTACCCAGATATGAGACCTTCAATCAAGTCTTTAGTCGTGGATCTGTACACCTCGTCCTAAGGAAAGGACACACAAACACGTTTAATTGTAGCCTTTGTATTTTCATCTTTCATTCAACCACATAGTAAACACAAATGCACTTTCATGAAAACTAATAATTGCATAAATGTGATCTCTTTGAAAAGCATGTCAACTTTTGTACATGTGCTTCACAGGCATAAACACAGAATGGGCTTGCCTGCGTGGCTGAATAATCCAAGGTCACATCAAACATATAAGTCTTCTCTCTGGATCGATGAGCTCGAAGAATATCATCTGGATCCTCCATGGGGTCCATCAACACCACCATCTGAAAAAGAGGGAAAGAAAAACATGAATCGGAGTGCAGCTGGTTACATCTTATTATAGTATTTATATTCACTGCATTCATGCGCAAAGTGTATATCAAAACCATTCTAGCCTTTTACTCGCTACCCGACAATACACTTTACTGGTAATCACAGCTAGCTATCAGCTAACATTAACTACAAAGGCCATTTACTTCGATTACTGTGACTGTCGAAACAGCACCTCTATCTATTTCATAATGGATCCACATGAAAGACGCAGCTAGTGTGGTGTAAAAGTAAAAGGTGAGTGCGTCATGATGGAAGACATCAAGCATAATTTCCTTTCTATTTTTACATTTACATTTTGGAAACTTTTCCTGATGGAGGTCATTTAAGGAGCCCATGGGAGGCTTTGATGGCTCCAAATGTAACCATGAGGCTTAATCTGGTTACATCAAGAGCACCACTCGTTCTGAAGGGCCTCGGGATTCAGAGCCAATGTTCGAGTTAGTCAGGGCTTGCGAAAACCCACCCAAATCGTTTGATGACCCGTTCAAACACAAACCACAGCTTTCTCTTTGAAGCCTGTCAACTGAATTTCAGCATAGGAGATCTGACTTTTAAAAGAGGCCAATTAGAACGGCACACAATGCAAACATACAGACGTTCTTTGCAAACAGAGGAAGAGAAAAGACTGGGTGAAGAAACTAACGACAGAAAGGTGGAGACAAGGTGAAAAGGACAAAAAAGGACATGCCTTATTGCATTTGTCCAAGGGAATGGACAAAATATTAATGCACCGTTTTTATAATTATGTATTGTGTTAAGATTATTACAAGAGATACACTACTGTTCAAAAGTTTGCAATCAGCAAAACCCTTTTTGAATTAAATTAATACTTTTCTTCAACAAGGATGCATTAAATTGCTTAAAAGGTGATAAATGGTAAAGACGTTTATAAAGTTATAAAATATTTCTAAACGCAGCCTTGCCGAGCTTAAGAGATTTCTTTCAAAAAGCATGAAAATATACGGTACAATAGTTGACAGCGTGAACCTGATTATCTCATTTAAGGAAGCATCTTCCAAGAGTATCAATGCACATTAGTCAGACGTGTCTCATGCACATGTGTGGTTGTTTGTGAGGGGTTTATTTACGGTGAGTGCAGTGTTCGTGCTCTAAGCCATATGGTGCATGAGTTTGTCATTTTTATTTAACTTCTTTATTTTATTAAATGTGTATATATAGTATTTATAGAGTTTTAACTTATAATTTTGGTTATTTTTTTCTTATTTGTAAGTCGCTTTGGATAAAAGCGTCTGCTAAATGACTAAAAGTAAAGTAAAAGTAAAGTTTATGTTATTCCACCATTCACACAGTGACAGCTGTAGAGTAGCAGTTTCGCAGTCCTAATGTTCTTAAGACACAAGTGCCAGTGTAGTTTACGTGGCACGAGAGAATGACGCACTGCAATCAGTACTGGGTCACTGATCAGGTTCCACTCACCTGAAATGGTCCCTGCTCTTGAAGGCCAACACGGTACACTTACTGTATGTTCTCATGTAATGTCAATGTATGTATGTATGCATGCATGCATGTATGCATGCAAATATATATATATATATATATATATATATATATATATATATATATATACACACACACATATACATATACATACACACACACACATTTTATTCAGCCGTACAGATTCATACAATTATGCAACCATTACATAGTTTGTATTTTAGATTTTGAGCCTTTGTATGCTTTGTATTATATGGGGTCGGTAAGATTTTTTAATGTTTTCGAAAGAAGTATCATGCTCAAAAAGGCTGAATTTTCACCAGCCATTACTTCAGTCTTTAATGTCACATAATCCTTCATAAATCATTCTAATATGATGATATGATGCTGATATTTACATAAAAAACTGACACACACAATGACACATAACTGTATTTTTAAACATGTTCTGTGCAATGAAGTAAAAGTTTAAATTAGTTTAGATTGTGTGATCCCATACACATGGAATGACACGCACTGAGAGACTGATATTCTATCAGCAGAGACGTGATTGACCTCATGGATAGAAGACCTGTGTTCTTCAGGGGTAAATACAAATCCACACTTTCTCTTCACCAGATATAGTTAGTTCCTCAGACATGAGAAGCTCGGTGTCCTCATTAAACCTAACAGGCATGTCACATGCATTGTATGGTAAAAGGACATTCATCTCCCACTGGTCTTTTAATAACTTTTCTTGCAAGAGCCCCTGGATATAGGTTTAATCATACCTGTGCATATAAACCCTGTGAAAATCAATGTATATTAAAGACCAATGGGAAAGACAAGCTACTATCAGTGTCCTGTCCAAAATACGTTCGATTGCTGCTAAGCAACTATTCCATTAAGAGATAAAAGATAGTTAGGTACACTTGTTCAATTGATTGGAAACACATATTGCTAAGTATGTTGCTGCCATGTGCCAATCACATGGCAGCAACTCAATGCATTTAGGCATCTAGATGTGGTGAAGACGACTTGCTGAAGTTTAAACCGAGCATCAGAATGGGGAAGAAAGGGATTTAAGTGACTTTGAACAGTGGAATGGTTGTTGGTGCCAGACGGGCTGGTCCTGAGTATTTCAAAAACTGCTGATCTACTGGGATTTTCACGCACAACCATCTTTAGGGTTTACAGAGAATGGTCCAAAAAAGAGAAAATATCCAGCGAGTGGCAGTTGTGTGGAACGAAAATGCCTTGTTGAGGTCAGAGGAGAATGGGCAGACTGGTTAGAGATGATAGAAAGGCAACAGTAACTCAAATAACCACTCGTTACAACCAAAGTATGCAGAATACCTTCTCTGAGCGCACAACACGTCGAACCCTGAAGCAGATGGGCTCCAGCAGCAGAAGACCACACCGGGTGCCGCTCCTGTCAGCTAAGAACAGGAAACGGAGGCTACAATTCACACATGCTCACTATAATTGGACAATAGAAGATTGGAAAAACGTTGCCTGGTCAGATTTCTGCTGCGCCATTCAGATGGTCAGGTCAGAATTTGGCGTAAAGAACATGAAAGCATGGATCCATCCTGCACTGTCTCAACGGTTCAGGCTGGTGGTAGGGGTGTAATGGAGTGAGGGATATTTTCTTGGCACACTTGGTGCCCCTTAATACCAATTGAGCATCGTTAAAACGCCACAGTCTACCTGAGTATTGTTGCTGACCATGTCCATCCCTTTATGACTACAGTGTACCCATCTTCTGATGCTACTTCCAGCAGGATAATACTCCATGTCACAAAGCTCAAATCATCTCAGACTGGTTTCTTGAACATGACAATGAGTTCACTTTACTCAAATGGCTTCCACAGTCACCAGATCTCAATCCAATAGAGCACCTTTGGGATGTGGTGGAACGAGAGATTCGCATCATGGGTGTGCAGCCAACAAATCTGCAGCAACTGCATGATGCTATCATGTCAATATGGACCAAAATCCCTGAGGAATGTTTCCAACACCTTCCAAACAGAATTGGATAATTGAAAGGCAAAAGGGGGTCCAACCCGGTACTACTAGCAAGGTGTACCTAATAAAGTGGCCAGTGAGTGTTTATATATCTGTGTAGGGTATTTTTTTATTATTATTGATGAAAACATTTGGAAAAAAACATTTCAATATTCAAATATATAGATAAAAAATAATCAGAACATTAGCTTGTAGTGAAAAAAAAAACCTGTTGTCCCTTCTGGACAGCAATTAGACGGAAGTAAGTTAAGATTGTTTAAGTCTGATGTTTATCCCTGATGAAACCAAACTAAACAAAACCAGAACAAAAAGCAAAACCAAAAATGTTTTAAATTAAAAATAGCATCCATTATAGAGTTCCAGAAGGGATCTCATCTAGTTTTTAAATTAATTTTATATCTAACACATAATTCATAACACGGCTACATCTCCTAAATAATTAAAAAGCAACCACAGGGCATTCAATTTTGGAACATTTCATCTTAAATAATCTGTTCAAAACATAGCAATGCTGGCCAATATTGGCAATGACAGCCTGTCTGTGACCAATGAGAATCAATGGTCAACCATCTGAAGCCAGCTGTTTCTAAGGTCTTCCCTCTCAATCTCACTGCCACAAAGGAAAGAGCAAAAGAGGGCCCATTAAAGGCCTGCAGGTCATTCGGGAAATACATCTTTGGTTTCCTCCTGCATAAAGAACAGAGGGCATTCACCTGGCTAGACACTAACTGCTCCACTAGTCCACTGACTAATTCATACATTCATAAAGATGACATGAGAACTCAAAGAGGCTTTAGGCATCATTACACTACACAAAACATTATGAAATGGCAATCAAATGATACCTCAGTTTCATTGAGAAGGCAGCAGTGGCCAATGTAACAATGCTAAAACGCATATCTGCAACATATGAGTCAGTGCACAAAAACAAAATGAGCCATGCGTGAATAAACGGTGCTAAAAATAAAAGCGGAGCATGGTCATGAAATATTAAATGGCATCAAAGATCAGCCAGGGTCTGCTGCGCAACAGCCTGCTAATGCACCCACATGAAATCAATTAGCAATATGGTGTTATTTAAATAAGCACAAAGAATGGCACAGTCGTTGGGGGCAACAGTCCAAGTTATCCAGGCAGATAGATTTACCAATTAACTGTGGGGTGAAGATTAGCAGCAAAGGGAGGTGAATATTGGGATCTATCCAGCTTATTAAAACATTTTTTAGGACACCTTCCTAAAATGAAGGACACCTTCATTTATTTGAAGCAGCGGATTCGGGTGACGTTTGAGCTCATCCGCGCATCTCTACCGGAAACCATGGAAAGGCTTGAAGCGCCACCTGCTGGCAGAGAGTGAATCTGCGTCTCTAGTTTCACAAAATTGAAGTAAAACCACTCCGTTTTCCCTTCAAATGTCAAAATTATACAATCTAATTCAGATAAAAAATTGCTCATGTTGCCTGTATGCAGCATCTTTGTTTGGATGATGATTAAAATACAGTGGTTGCTTCTAACTTTAAATGGAAAGAGCACAGACAATGCCCTATTTTGTTTATATGAAGATATTTCCTTTATCTGTGTTACTTATTTATTTGATTTGGGGATTGTTTTAAAATTTCTATTTAGTTTTGTTATTTACATTTACATTATATTTAAATTTTGTTATTTAGCAGAAGCTTTTAGCTCCGGTTCGAATCCTGTGTAATCACGGTTCGACAAAACAGTTCATATAAGGAAGTTGAAATGGCACGGTTGCATCAACAAATGTGTTTTTATATCAGTTTTGCATTTGTCAACACTCTCTGGTAGGTTTAGGGTTGGGTTTGGTGTAGGGCATATTTCAAACACAATAGAGAACACATTAATTTTTAGCGATGGTCCCCGGGTATTTGAATTCTGAACCGCCGCAATACATACCTGAAGCAACATAATAAAAACAGAGCAATACCTATATCAACGTAATAAAAACGTGCCATGGTTTACGTATTGAAGCCGTGTTTTGGCGCCACTCAGTGGACATTTATCTTTGAAACCGAGGCAAAACGTGCAGGCACGTAAAAACAGTCTCGCTAAAAAGTGCCCCAGGTACGTTTATGCCATGGGACCAGGTTGTTCAAATGCTACAAAATGCAGCAGTTTTCTGTCATTTTAAAGCACATTGTGTAATTTCTGTACCATTATTTCCAAATGACTCTTCTCATCTTTCATTATTCCCACAAACGGATACTTTCACCCCAAACGCATATCATTTGTTGAGGCAAAATTGCATTTTTGCCTAGCTCAAAAAAAACGAGAGCAGTGTTTTGGTGCTGATCTGCACGTCTGAAACGCATGCACAACCACACGGCTCAGAATGTTTTTGTGTTTTGTGTGAGCAGGATAAACCCTAGAGAGAACAGGGTTAGCCTCTTAATGAATCTAACTTTACTCTATCCAGCAGGTAAACAGAGGAAGATAGAAAAACAAGGCAGAGAAAATGAAAGAGAAAGATGAGATACTGAGTGGTTATATGAAGCCAATGATGAGGACAGATATGAGGAGGTGTCAGATTGACCCACAATTATGCAACAACTTGACAGAGGCAGACAGAGTGATAAGATCTGTTCATATTACTGATCCAGGCATTGTGATGCGTGTAAACTCAGTCATGCTTTATCATAAGAGAGTTTGGTTCTCTAAGGCATCACCTATGAGTCACTGATAAAGCTGTGATGTAACAAGGACCATATGATGCTACCCTGGGAAATAAAACCCTTAGCGGGAAATCCACTGAAGTCAGCCTGACTCGAGCAGCTCAAGGGATATGAAACCGCCAGCCTGACACTACTCAAACACGTACACGAGAAATGAAAACATTATTCCTATGATTTAGAAATGACTGTAAAATTAGACGTGCATAGAATCCAAAGAACATTTAATTGTTCACACAGCACACAAAGCTAAAATTGTTGATTTGTTGATAAAGATGTCTAGGATTAACAAATATCGATATATTAAATTGATATGGGACCTCGGAATTTACTTTTATTAGTTTTATTGTGGGACCTATTGAATTGTTTAAATATACTGTGTATACAATTCTAGAAAATATATTTTCTTTTAAGAAAATAATTGTAATTTATGTACACTGTGTATAATGTATATATGTATACATACATGCATAATACATGTATGTATAATGTTAATATTTTTGAATATCTTGTGGGCCACTATATGGGCAAAGAGCAGACACACATTGGTGAAAAATGACCTTAAGTCACATATGGCAAGTGAGTCAGGCTTTAAGATGAGATGTCAGTCATCTGAGATGCTGAAGATCAGTGGACAGATGTTTATCTTTGGGTCTCTACATCATGTGCAGGTGTCTGTTTGCTCGTGTATCCATAGAGATGCATGTGTGTGCATGCGGATGATAAAGCATGCATGAATGCAGGTGTGTTGCGCTGACATCTATGTGTGCATCTCTTCCAGATACTATGTCCCCTCCCTTAATTGTGTGACAAGCTAGCTGTCATGGCTACAGAGAAGCGGGTGTGGACTGACTCAGACACCTGTTGCTATTAGCCTGATGGAGAATAGCGATGAAAGGGGGCAGCTGTAGCTCTAGAGGGGCCTCACTGGGGGAAGACACACACACCCAGGAAAGGTTGTAACTCCCTGTAACACTGTCATACACACATTGAATTTGCAAGCAATATATAATTGAAAGATGGCTATTCTGCCCCAAAGGTTAGGGAAAAAATAGACCCTTAATCATAGCAAGAAGAGCAGAAAGGAAGGAAGAGAATAGCAGAAGAGATGCATTCATTACAAAACACAAAAATGCACAAAGTGCATCTTCTGTCTTGTCCCGTCTTGTTCGGTTTTAATCTCCATTAAAACCTTGAGATGAACAGATCACACAAACATTTAAATTACGGTTATTTTGTCACTGACTTCTTGTTTCAAACCTGTATACTATTTATTGCTGAATCACAAAACCATAAATTCACATTATAAAACATTTATATCATTATATAAGTTAAAACCCATTGTACTGCTTGATATTTGGTGGAAAATGTGATACATTATTTTTTCAGAATTCCGTGATGATTAGAATGCTCAAAAGAACAGCATTTATTTGAAATAGAAATGTTTCACAACATTATAAATGTCTTTATAATTATAAATGTCTTTAAAAAGAAGACACCGACTTGACATTGTTCAATATTTCCCTGTTCGTGTTCCACAGAATAAAGTCATCGGAGTTTGAAAAAACAGAATTCTCACTTTGAAATCATTCCTTCAATAAGAAGATCCTGCTAGGATCTTTAAGCTCTCCACATAGCATTTCATTAACACACACACACACACATAGACAAACGTGTCAAATGTTCTTCACACCTTTAATGACCCTTAATGAGTTTGGTCACAGCAGCTGCAGGTGTGATGCCACATTATATTAGGCAGATCAGTTTCACAGTCACACTTCAACATATGACCCAGCACTGTCCTCACCAATAAGTCAAAGGTGGAGGGAACTCTACTTTCTGGAGATATGAGAAACTACACCACAAGACAAAATAACATTTCTTAAATAACAATACAAATTATTTAAATAAAATAAAAGGTTATCAGTGTGATGAATGAATGTTGACGTTTTCTGAAGAAAAAAAACCTTTTTGTTGTCCCTCAGAAGCAGAATCAATAGTTATCTCTTTAACCTTCATCAAGAAACTCTGTGTAACAAGGCAGGCATCCATGACACCTGTCTGAACATGAGATTTCTGCTCCATGCTGTGTTCTGGAGATCGGACAAGCGATCCACAGAGCCGTCCACTCTGCATACGTGACGTCTGCAAGCCTGACGTACAAGGCAGCGTCAAACAATAGGTTCAAACACAAACCGTGCAGCTCCGAGTCTTGAAAAGGCTGTGACCTTTGAGTGGCCCTTTCAAAGCCAAGAGCTGTGCTTTGAGAAGGTGAAAGGTATCTGATGGGCCAGCCACCCCCTTCATTCCACTCCTTCTCCGACACGGTACCCCAACAATGGTGTCTCCTCTTACAAGGGCCTTGAGTGCCTCCTCTATTCTAGTGCTGCCAACCTCATACAAGCTACTTGGCGATGCTTGTTCCTTTACTTTTTTAGCATCACCTGTCTGTAGGTCACTCTGTGCTGGGCTATGCAAGGCTAAGCTAGCCGGCTGTAAACATACTTCTGCAACACAGTATGGAAAAAAAGCAGTAGGTCACCGTCAAATACGTTGGGTTGGGTCTCCAAATGCATCACTTTCAAGAAACAGTACTGAATAATTTCTGGATAGTGTACTGCAACTTAAAGAAATTTTGGATTAACAAAGTTAAATAAAAATGGTAGAAAACTAAGCTTTTTTTTTTAATGGTTAATTGTACTTGGCAACCCTCTACAATGCGAGTATATCAGTCGCATATGTGACTACATTTCACTCTGGGCGACTAAATGATGGTTAATATTAGCCAATGGCGAATAAATTCTCAGATTTTATTCGCCAGTGTGTGAGTTGGAGGCGAAGTATAAGTTTAGCATAGATATATATATATTTTACTCGCTGAACACTATGACTGAGCGCTTCAGAGTTTCGCTCTCGGTCAGGAAACTTGCACCGACTGATCTGAAAACATGTCAGTGTCTTTGTATTGTCTTAAGATGCATGCCAGTAATGCTTTTTTCTAAGGCATGTTTATAAAAATTACTTAAATGTCCTAATTGAACTATGGCCTAATCCTGGCTTAGGCAAAACCCTGTCTATGAAACCGGGGCTTAGTGTCACTCACTGGAAATTGCACTTTAAAAGAGTTGTGAAACATGTAAGAAGCTATGTGCAACATGCACGTTTTTCAGTAAGCATGGGTTAGTATTTATACTACAATCTAGCATACCGATAGTATGTACTTCAAGCTAAGAATAGGAGTTTAAAATTACAATAATAATTTGACAGCCATAATTGTGTCTAAAGCTAGCCAATGTTAAGACAAAGGTAATAACAGTGCCTGTTTCAGTAAAACACAAGCCAACTGTGTAATATTGCACTATTTATCTAAATGCAAAGGGACTGAAATGGAGTCTCGGTTTTATGTTAGTCTTGGCTTTGGCCATGTGGTTGCATTTGCATTGTCCTTGGCCTAAGTATTGTTTCCTGGCAACTTGGTCAAAACACTATTACAATATCATTGGCACAGACTCAAAAATCAAGATCATGCGCTGAAGAAGTTCTTGCTCTACTTGTGCGTCAACATTTAAGTTACACACCAATGCATCAGGTCAAGGCGGAAAAACATCACCGAATAAACAGGCCCTGACATGCCTGGAATGAGCAGGGGAGTCACCGATACAATTCGAGCAGAGATTAAACCGGAGGTAAACACTTCATAAACTTAATGGCCTCTGACAAACAATAAATCCTTGCTGGTACCAGAAGGATAACAGCCCAATATTTTTAGAGTCTCAAGCTGATCTCCATTCTCACTAATGGGCTTTAAAGTTAATACAACGAAAGGAGGTTAAACACAACCGGACACGCATGTACAAGTGGTGTCCTGTACTACTGTATCTATTTTCCTGATATTACCTTGGCATTTATACAGCCTCGCAGCTGGGACGATCGGCATCCACCCTGCGCAGAATGAGGTCAGAGGCCACTTTCAGGTCAAGACATGGAGGTCAGCATTGCACAACAAAGTGGGACATGACCGATGGCTGAGACCACATCACAGAGATTTGCACCCTGGGGTCTAGACAGTTTAAGTGTATGGTCAACAAATTTTTGTACAGAGTGAAGTAAAAGACAAAAACAACAGGTTGTACTAACACTGAAGGAACAACATTTCCACATAACACTGTCTGAATCAAGGAATTCAAACTTAGATAAGTTTAGATAAGTCATACATTAGATAAGACAACAAAATTAGTAAAATAATGATACTTACTACAAAACCACACTAAGTACTGAGAAATTTGTAAATCTGATGCAGAGAGGCATTATTATGCAGTAATGGTAAGCAGTAGAGGGTTTGATTCCCAGAGAAAGCAAGAACTGATAAAAAAAAAATGTGTACCTTGAATGTAATGCAAGTTGCTGTGGTTAAAAGTGTTTGCTATATGTATTAATGTAAATGTAATATTAGAAATATATATATTGAATAATATAATATAATATATTGTTATTCAAAAAAAATATTTTCTAAGATTTATTATTATTATAATTTGCCTAAATGGCAATCCATCAGCAAACAGAAAACGACTTGCAGATTAAATATTTCACATAGAAAAGAAACGCACTCCATAGTTGTTTGAGCTCAAAACAAAAAGAAACCTTCAGTGGGGCTTCACACTGAGCTGAAAGTGTCCAGCTGCGGTTTCTCTGGACTCCGATCACATATAATCTGGGACGTGATGAGTTATTGTACTTGGCTGAGCAGGTACAAAATGGCTCCATCATCAGTGTTTTGTCCTGTCTGCTTGGGTCAGTATGACCTTATATGACTTCTTGTGAGAAACTTGTACAGAATAATATGAAAAAGGATATGATGCTGGCAGCAACTCTTCACAAGTCTCACTGCTGAGTATCATCTTTTCTGTGCAAATAAACACCAAAGTATAACCTCCTCCCCAAACCAGGATACCCGACTTTGACGATCACTCACTTGCTCTGAGCCTAGCCTTACGCACACAACTACCTTTCATCAGCAGGAGAAACAACATGCTTCCTCCCTATGGGACGCAAATGATAAGAAAAAATCTGCCTCACTTATTTTGGCAAACAAGTTCAAAAACATAAGACAAACATGAGCCTCATTATTTATGAGAATACAGGACAGCAGGAAGGTGCAGTGGGACGGAGTCCAGCGCAAGATAATACCAAATAACAGCCCATAATAAGCCCTCCAAGACCACAGAGAGCCATTGTCTTGGGCCTGGGATTTTAGGATCTCTAGTGTATTACAAGATCAACGACTCGTGCCCCTCTGTGCCTTCCATTTTTGAATTACCTTTGTCTTGATTTCCCAGTTTTTCCGTTTGTCATTCTTCTAACTAAATGAACTTCATGTATCTGGTCTGCTCACAGTCTCTCTCTGTGTCTGGTATTGCCAGTGCAGAGAACGAGAGCCCATGTAGGGTTGACGTTTTGCCAGACCATAGCTTGTGTAACAGGTATTGAGTGCCACAAGGGATAAGACAGATCCAGCTACATTTCACTGGCCGCCCAAAGCAGGAGAACTGGACACAGGCCAGCGGAATAGAACATTTACGATGAGAACAGGATGCACAAAACACATTATCATCACATAACTCCTACCAATGCTGTATATCTATCGTTAAAGGTTATAGTAAGAGTGTGTAAGTGAATTTGAACTGAATTGGCCAAACTCTGAGGAAGCTGAATTTCAATTAGAAAAACAGAAAGAGGGGATTTACTGAATTGCAATTTAACACAAAATAATATATTATATAATAAACTGAAAATTAAATTATCAGTTCAATTGTCTATACAATTGAACACCATCTTCATGTATCAGTATGAATCAGTGAGCTCTACATTCATTTCAGCCCACTGCTCAGGCATAGAGGCAATCGAGACTGCAGTGAGAAGGTCTCGCATGCTGCTAGAGAACCACTGCAATCCTCTTCAAGCTCAAGACTTATCAACAGAGCCCACCTCACCCGATTAGGAGGGGAGGGAAGGAGAAAGAGAGAGGGAGATCAGACGGTGAGTCTAGAATAAAATGGGCCTGTTTACATGAGTAAAGAAGCATTTGCCAAACCACTTAAAGAAACCCCACGTGACACAAGGAAGAGCTTTTTAAGATCAGACAGTATTAGTGCGGCATTACACATCCATTTAACTGCTCAGCTTACATTGTAAACACTGGCATCTTTTTTAACACACTTCAGAGTGTCAACACTAATAGGCCAACAACTTGTCTAATATGGGTCATGGTTTGTACGGTTCACCTGAAAGCAAGAAATAAGAGTTTCTCAATACATTGTACAAAACATTCCACCAAATTTCAAAGTTCAGTTGCTGCCTTACATTTTTTATATAATCAACCTGGCTCTTTTCAGTCAAGTCATTTCAACCTAAATTATATTAGACAGATGTAAACATTGAGTTGAACCTCATACAACGTAAATTTGGTTCAAGTATTTCATTAAAATACTTATATTGCCATGACCTAGTACATTTATAATTTTTTACAGATTTTGAACCATTAAATTGTTCCTATAACGACCCGACCCCATGAATTAAAAATGGGTGTTTCTGTCTTTTAGTCAGTGTTTATTAGCTATGAGGCTCATACTCACTGCCTCGAACTAGCATTAGCAAGCAGCAAATCTTCATTATGCTGTGACAAACAGTGTTTGTCTAACGAAAAGCAATTTAATAGAAAATTAACTTGTTTATTTGATGTTATAACACCTTTTAAATCAACGTGTGATTTTTATTGTTTAAATGAAGAACATTATAAAGACGTTGTAATGTATAAAGATAAGAGTCTTAATAAAAACCTGCAAGTGTAAAACTAGCATATGGGCCGTAATGGCCCCCTGTATGTGGCCAATGGCACTGTATTCCAGTGATGGACATTTACAGAGCAGGCCAGGGTGCGTACACCATAAAACACAAATGCAGAGAGTCAACCTGTAAAAGAGCTGAGTCTAACTGTTGGCATTTTCCCCAGCAGCACTGCGTCTAAATCTTGTCTGTTGAAGGCTGGTTTTGTTTGGGGAACTATTTCTCGGCCCAGCTCTGAGCCTATTCAAACAGAACGCCTGTATAAGACACCAAACACTACTTTGTGAGACCTTAGCCCTCGCTGGCCCTAAACTTATTATCCTCCCTCCAAAATAAGCCTAGAAAACACCAGCCGGGCCGTCGAGTGCAAACCTTGAGAACACTAGGAGAAAGGAGCCAGGGAGCGGCGAGTGCTTTGAAAGCCCATAACCATAATTATACCGGAGATGAATATCTTTGATCCGTGTGGAGCAGTGGGGTGGCAAGAGCGACGCCATGAGGGAGGCTCGTTCAGCTAATTCGCTCTCTCCGTTATTGGACTCAAGGTGAGAGCAATTTGAATGTCCTCCCGGAGACACGAGGAGGAGAAAGATGGCAGAAACTGAATACAGAAGGGCCAAAGCGGTGGCTTTGTTGTGCACAATGGAGAGAATTTGCCACGTTATCAGGTACGACCCAAGCTCGGATGAATGCGGGGCTTTGTTTACCCGCCAAGGTCTTTAAAGGGAAATTCTGAGGTCTTTTCTTCCTTTCGCATCTTTCCTTTCATTGTAGAAGGAGCGGTGTCCAAAACACCTGTGCTAACCTAAAAGAGATGCATCATGGGTAAACGTTGTATATGAATGCAATTTTTGAAGAGTCAATGGATAATGTGCATTCACCTTTTTACATAATAATCCAAAGTGAGTCTTATCAGGATAACTGCTGTTTTTGTTAGCACGCATCCTTAAGAAGACCTTACGTTAATCAGCGCTTATGTTGTTTTGTGAAGGGGGCGAGAAAAGGAAACCGAACAATGGCCTTGACCTTGTCTGTGGGTTCTCATGGAGACAGGGCACAGCACACTGTTTGTGAGAGAGGGGGGGAAACAGACACGCTACTGAGCAGAACAGTTAACAGCCTTTAAAAGCAACAGGAGACACATCCTTCGCCACATTCAAATCTCATTCACTGCCAATATGATGTCAGGAGCATACTGAGTGTGTAATTACAGTCACAGTGATTTTCTGACTTCCTGCAACACTTCCTGCTGCCAGTCTCTTTCGGTTATGCACAATATATTTTACATGACTGACTGTTCAGAACAGCAGAATTTATGATGGATGCGGAGAGGTTTAAGTGATGACAAGTAGGGATGTGATCTGCTTTTTATTGTATGTGCACTAGGAAGATTTATTTTTTATAATTTATATTCAACAATATATCAATACTGTATCTATAGACAGTAATGTGAATCTACATACACTGAAAAACATTTGGTATATAAATAATTGTTAAAGAAATTGCAAGTAAATTTACACTTAATTACAAGAGATGGCAAGTAATGGATTCATTTAAATGTGAAATTTTAGAAAGATTTATTAAAAAAATATTTGTTGACGTATCATGCTTTCTAAGGCTGCATTTATTAAATTGCAAATACATAAAAAAATTATCTTAAAAAATATGTATATTCCTGTGATGACAGGAAAGCTGAATTTCTAAAAGTTAAGTGTAATTATTTTAATATGCTGATTTTGTGCTACAGAATCCTTTCTTACAATTATCAATGTTTAAAACATAAAACAGTGATGCTTAATATTTTTTGCGAAAAATATGACATTCTTTGATGAATGAAAATTTAAAGCAGCATTTCTTTTAAATATATTTTTATAAATATTAGACTATAAATGACTTGACTGTCACTTTTGATCAAATTATTGAACCCGAGGAATTAAAGTATTAATTTCTTTAAAAGTATTAATTATAAAAAATGTAAACAAACCGTTAAAATCACAGTTGAACTGATGTATGCATGTTTTAAACTATTACTAAAACTACTAGTTTAATCTCTAATACTTTAGTATGAAAGAATGTAACTTTACAATTTTACATTAAAACTTATATCAAAGACAGCTCATTTCATCATAGGTGACACTCCACCTTAACTGCACAAAAAACAATCTAAACAATAACAAGTAGTAGAACAATGAAGCTTTAATCGCTTATACTCTATAATGAGCTTAAGCGATTATAAGAGAGTTATGGCTCGGGCCGTCGTGAATGTTTATCTGCATTCTGAGGTTTAGTGGAGGGATGCTTTGATTAACATTAACATGCACCCAGCTTTTAATAAAATATTTTCCTGTGTGAAACACTACTGAAAAGAAGTCGCTGTAGGCCGCTGAGGTGCCTCATTGATATGTATCATCAATGTATAATGACACACGGGTAAGGAGAGGTGACAGCACGGTTCAGCCTCCTCAGCATATGCATGTATGAGAGAACCAATCGCTTTGCAGTGTATGTCTGGTAGCACACGTGCATCATCACCTTACCTTACCATCATCACCTTACCTCAGGTGGCACACGTGCACCTTACCTTAAAGAGAACCACGAGGTCTGGGTGTGTTTGTCTTACATTAGTTAAAGCACACACTAGTGTCTTTTTGTCAGTTGAGGTTGTTTTTTTAGTCTTAGTCCTGTGTCAAATGTTCTTTTAAGTTTTTACCAAATCTATTTAGTCAATGTAAACTTCATGTTTTACCATGGTGCATAATGGTTAAACTATTACTCACAATCAATTTGCTCAAAATTATACATGATTGCAGGTCATGATTGTTGTCGCATGAGAAATTTCATCAGAATTACTGAATAGAAGAACAAATAAAGAGAATGTCAACTCGCACACGTTTATGAGTTTACCTCATCTAGTTTCCTGATTTCATTAATTATAATATAAATGAACACACTCTGTAGTCATTATGAAAATTGGTACAACTCAAAAGCTTCTCGCTAAAACTGTAACATTCCTAATATTAAATACAATAATCATAAATTATATTCATGTTTTTCTTTCTATTAAAAGAACAACAAAAAAGACTTTGTTTTGTGACACAGAAGTGGCATCTGATTCGTGTCCATATCTGGATTGCGCAGATTTATGCAGGAAAAGGCAGAGTGAAGAAATACAGTTAATATCTCGAAGGTGACTGTTAACTCCAACACATATAGGTTGTCAGTGTTTTCAGTCATCATCTTTATTCCTCAGAGTAAAGAGAGTGTGCTCGTGGTTGCCAGATTGCAGATAGGCAGAAAATGTGTCCTTTTAGAAGAAAAGCTTTAATTTGAAATCTTGACATGGAAAACTCAAGCATGCAAACTCGTGGAGGACTATATTTGTTCTCCATGTTTTATTGTTGTAGAAAATAGAGAGTTTTTGGATACAGTTTTTAACTACATTTTAGTCTTGTCTTTTTGTTAATAATGTCAGTGTCGTCTTGTCTTTGCCTTATCTTAGGGATGGAAAACAATTCAGAATACTCTCTCATAGATTTAATTAACAAAATTAACACTACCACACACTGACCCACACACTAATGTTGAGAATAAATACCAATTTGTCCATGGCTAAAACTAGTCAAAATACCAGAAAAAAAAACTGAAATCCAGGTGATATTAAATCAAGCTCTTATGTTTGATTAATCAAAGAAGCCAATGCATATGTATTAGCTTTTCTATCATAAAAACAAAATGCACCCATCAGATTTATCTTTGAAGGACATGCTGGCATTGATGCTGCACCAACCCTGGCATGATCCTACAGCCGTCAGGAGTTTGGAAGTACAGAAGAGCAGGTGGCTGCTGTCTAAGCCACCCAAAGCCCCTGTCGGTGAGCTCATCCTCTTAAGGTTTACTCCTCCATTAGTGAAAAAACACCAGACACCACTAATAAATAAAAGTCTTAGTCTACTCGTAGATGGCGCTGCCATATGGCGTGTTGGGCACAACCAGATACGAAAGGCGCTTAGTTTAGTTTGTCAGCGAATCTGGATAATTACTTACTAGCTTAGACCAGCATGAACTGGTCTTGTTGTTCACCAGCAAACACGCGTGCATGTGTTTTTTGAGCATGTGTTTATATCTATTTCTACAATTACACAAGCTCATTATATGTTGGTACTGGCAGTCTTATTCTTTCTCTATTTATGGGGATGACTGCACAAACATAATACCCAGCGTCAAAACCTTCTGTGCATGCTACTAATCCCATCAGCCCTTGTTTAACCAGTTTGCATTGTTATGTCCAAGTCCTCGAATGTAAACATGACCACCACAGCTGACCGTCCATGGGTCTGAGGTCAACATTAGACATTCAACAATATACAGTATCTAACTGAAGACCAGGAACCACAGAGGAAGACTGTTTCAAGTTAACATCACATGATTATGGAAGCCTGTTTCCACCACAAAATAAAAACATGAATAAACTGCAAATGTTTACCTAGATCTCAAATTTCAGACATTTTACTTAGACTTGTGAGATAACCTAAACTCAGAATTCTGACCTACTTTCTCGCAATTCCAAGTCTACATTTCACAATTCAGTTTTTATTGAGAATTGTGAATTTACATATCACAATTCTGACTTTAAAATAGCAAGATTTCACAATTCTAAGAAAATAGTCAACATTGTTTGTGAGATATAAAGTCAGAACTCGGAACTTCTTTCTCACAATTCCTCTGAATTCTAAATTTACATCTCACAATTCTGTTTTTGTTTTTCCAGCAAGTTCATATCTCACAATTCAGAATTGTGAGATGTACAGTAAACTCATAATTGTAAGAAAAATCTGAATTGTGAAGGAAAAAAATGCAATTATGTTTTTTTCTTTTTAATTAATTAATTGTATTTATTAGGGATGTGCAACAGCGATCGAGTACTCGGCCGTGACAGCGATGATCGAAATAAGAAATTGCCAAAAATTCCCATCCCTATTATTTATTATTATTTATGTTTTTATCCTGAGGCAGAAACAGGCTTGATGCATCTAAACAATCACAATGAAAAACTGATTAAAGGAATGTGGAAAAAAAGTGAATTGCATTTTGAAATGCAATTATTTAAAAATATCATAACATACTCCTATAAATGTGTTCAAATGGAATATTCTACCCTTTATTCTGTATTTGTATCATGCCATTAGCACAGTACCATGTTACAACCAAATTCTACTGAAATCTCACTACATATAATTAGCATTCTGCTCCATTTAAATGTGAAAAGTATTATAATTTATTCTTTTGCCAGATACTTTTAACCAAAGTGACATGCATTCATGTAATCCAGCTGTTCATTTTAAATGAATCAAACCTTGGCAACGCAGTCTATAATTTGAATTTCAGAAGTAGCACTTTTATATTGTTCTGATATAACTGTAAATCAAATAAATGTCACCCTGTCTGACACATGCCAGCCAATACAGTTATAATTACAACAATTAATCAATCCAAGATCAGAGTGAAATGGGTGAAAATAATTATAATGATTGCCTGCTGAGGTCTCACAGCATTGGCTAATTGTCTTTGTGACTCAGACCCTTGAGAGAGAATATCTGACCGCACTCGGCTTATTCACTAACACCGGGCCTGGTTAGCACCTGGTTATACAGCCAATGAGAGCTCGAGAGACAATTAAACTAGACCTGTGGTTAATGTCGTCATATGATTTTCCAACTGATTTTAAAACAAGACTTTAAGAATTATACAATGGAGATAAATACACTGCACTCACCATCTAAGCTCTTTTATGTGCATGTATATAAAATGTAGCCTAAACTTTAGATTTTTAAAACCACAAGCATTAATGTCAGTATGAAAGACTGTTTTCATCACAGAATTAAAAATAAATACAAATCTTAGAGTTGTGAGATATAAACTCAGAATGCTATCTTTATTGCAATTCTGATTTTTTTTTGTCTGAATACTAATCTCTTACTTTCTGTTTCTGCCACAAAATAATGAAAAAAATGTATTGCGCTTTACATTTCTTGCAAGTTAACATCTCGGAATTCTGACTTTTTTTCTCCAAATTACAATTCTGAGATCATGAGAGAAAAAAAATCTGACTTGTAAGACAAACTCAAGAATTGCAATAAAAAAGTAAGAATTATGAGTGACAACTACCTTTTATTTGTTTTTATTCTGTGGCAGAAACAGCCTTCCATAGTATCAGTCATTAGTCTGGCATAGCTGACTTTTGAGTAATAGTATAAAATCTGTACCGCTTTGCATCTTATTCTGGCCAATACCAACCCACCTAGAAAACATGTATACCTGTTACTAGTTTAAGCATTTTTCTCTGAATAGCATGAGTGCTGGACTCATTAAAAGTAATGCTTTATTCAGAACTTGGCTGATTTTAATAGCCTGAGTCACCTGCTTAGTGCCTAGACCGAAAACAACAGATCCACCATAAGAGTACACAAAATGTACTCAATGAAAATGACACATATACAGAGCAAAGAACGATGAGAGTGCGCAGTCGTCTTTTTGAGGCAGTTATGCACATATATTCTTCATTGAGAAGGAATAGTAACATGTAGTGCTGACTCCGTGCCACACACACAAACACACACACACAAACACACACACACACACACACACAGACACACACACACACACACAATAACGGATACATCTGTTTGCTCTCACCTGGTCATCCATTTTATGGGCTATAATAGTGGCTCCTTCCTCCAGTTCAGCATCACTCAATGGCCGAATCCGCAGGGCCACCTGCAAAACAATAAAAAAGGTAATGCACTGGTTTCAAAAAGAATTTGAACCCTATACTATTTAAAAAGCATACCACTGATTATCCTTGGAATATCCTTGGGAAATAAAAGATAGCAGCAGTTTACATGAATCAAATATGAGCACAATACTCTCATTAATTTGTATGTCAAGGGCATTTCCGTTTGAGTCTGCGGGAGGATCGATTTGCACACAGCAATGGTTCTTGTGCAGAAATAAACACTGATGCAGCTCTACAATCTAAGTACTTAATTATGCAGAATGAATATTATAGCTAAATGTTATTATTGATTGTAGAGCAAGAAATGCCATTATTTAATAAGCTAAAGGAATGAGGCAAAACCAGTTCTGTTATGCTGCTCCGAGCCAAAGCTCGCATACAAGCACTGCTAATATCTCCACCTAAATATGGGCCACAGAACAATTTATTGTTTCATTATTAATATATTATTATCTTTATAATCATATAGAAACTGGCCTACAAAAGGACTGTCACACATTTACATTAGCTAAAGCACAGTAATGATGTGTTACAGAGGAAGAAGAAAACGGGAACTTAAACTGCCGCTGTGAATTATTGAGAGGGGGGGCAAAGGATCACTAGAAAACAGGTATTAAGCTCCCAGAGAATCTAAATATAACGAGTAGACTGTCAGACTGAAATCTGTCTGCGGGTTTAAAGTACACAAGCTGTCAGGGAATGAAATGTGACTATAGAAGTAAATAAAATCCACTTGTTTCTCTATATACATTTATGTATATTAACTCATGTGCTTCTATCACATATTTTCATATAAGATTATTGGCTAAACACAGATGAAACTCATATTTGCATGCGATGTGCAGAAATCCATATTGTATATGTCCGTATTTAGATTTAATAGAATCTATAACTCATCATACCTAATATATTAAGCTTTTCACAATTTTCAATCATATTTTTGCCTCACAGGATCATTTACAATTGTTTTGCAATGTAATAAATTAATAAAAAATAGCTAAAAACTTAATATAGTCTCTCAATATAAGCTTGCAATAACTGCATTTATAATTCTAACAAGAAATATCAAAGTGTTGCTCAAAATTAAGTTTAGATAAAGTTTAGCATGTCCACCAAATGACGTGAACTACTCACACACATTAAAAACGTCATGTACAGTCATTCACTGCATACAGTCTGTAAAAAACTGTTAAGATACAAGAAATTCAGATAAAACATAAGCTAACTATAGCTCATAATACTGTATATGCACACTGCAACTCTATACTGTAACTCTACACAAGTGCATCATAATGCATATAAATGTATATACTCTATATAACATTATACATCATTATTATTCGTTCAAAAAAGCCTACAACTACGGGATGTTGCTAGAATATAAGCAATATATTTGTTGATACACACGGACAAATATGTAAACAAAGTCTTTAATATACGTTATTGGCAGAACAGTCTACAAACTCTACAAGACACAAGTGCGGGTAAATAATAAGTCAGTGGACTTACTGTCAGCTGCTGATCCTTTGATTCTCCAGTGTCCTTCATCGTAATGTTTTGACGTTTTCACGGCTATTTATCAGCTAATACACGCGCGTCACATGAAGAGAGCACAACAGACGCCGCGCGGTCATGATTCGTGTAACAATTCACCTGCGCTTCTCTCTCTCTAAGATTATAAACACGCTGAACGGTCAAACGCGGGTCGCGAGCGTCTCTTAAACGCCCGTGAAGTCCGTCAGGTCCATGTCTGAGGATGTGTGTTTCTCCGCCCACAGTAAACCGTGAGTGAGTGAGTGGTGTGTTGTGTTTGTTATGTCCCTAGAGATGAGAGCAGTAGTGCAGTGCGCACTGAGGAGCGTCATTCACCGCCGCTGATGCTTCTTCACTCAGGTGGACAGAGATTCTCAGACTCTCAGGCAGCAGCGAAACCTGCTGGTCAGGAATTGTACCGCATCTTTCTTCCTTCGATTAAAAACAGTTAACGTTAGTCCTGTTTTGTCAGTAATATAATTGAAATAATATATATTTGTTTATATACATATGTATACTATATATATATATATATATATATATATATATATATATATATATATATACACGTTTTATATATATATATATATATGAAACGGTTAGTTCCATTCCTCGATTCTGATTGGTCAGCAGCTGTGTTTTATTCACGATACAGTACGGCTATGAAGCTTCACCGACCCAACAGTTCTGTGTATCACTGAGCAACACCCTTAGCAACATAAACAATCAGTAATACAGTATCAAAACTGTTTCATGTATTATGTATCTCGGCAGAATTAACTGTTTGTTATTTATTTAATTAAGTATGAGTGACCCCTGCTGGCGTTCTGTTGCATATTTCATCTTTCATATTGAGATCCCGCCCTTCCCCATCTAATAAACGCTTCTCATGCGGAGATATGGTTGATGTGGGCGGCGCGCATCAATTTCAGAAGTGAGGTGGAAGTATTACAGTAGTTATTCTTTTTCAGGTATGATTCTGTAGCTATGTCCAAATGTCCATCACTTTAAAGTACTGTAATGACGCTTGCAAACTCGCGTCTGTTTTCAACTAAAATACAACTTATTCAACTATAATTTTCTCTTGCTGAGATAAGCAGATGTTGTTTTTTTGAGAAACTATCATATATGGTGTTAAACAATAAAGCACAAACATCGGATGATAAGAGCTCCTACTCTCTGTTTTTATTTCAGGCAGTTTTTGTTCAGAACATTCTCTTGCCGTTTACTCTTGCTGTCAGGAACAATTTTTTTGGTTTTAGTGGAAGGACAGCATTTAACGAACTTGTCTCAAAAAAGTAACATTTGAACACATACATTTTTGGTTTTAATATTTTTTGAGTGGTAACCGTTTTAAAAATCATACTCGAGGCAGTGCTGTGTTGTAACAACGCCCGTCAAGCGTGATTTATTCACGATACAGCACGGCCTCTAGTACCTTACTTTCATATAGGCCTATATATAGAATGATCTTATGCCCTTCATATTACAAACAAACAAACAAATACTTGTTTTATTCAGAAACTACAAAAGAAAGAAAATCCATTATACGAAAAAACGAATATGAGCATTTCGGACTCATTGTGCAAGGACCTTAAACCTCCTGGGACCCGAGAAAAAAGTTTATGGTGAAAAAATGTTTATTTACATTGTTTAGGG